>JAKSZT010054444.1:333686-348890 GCA_026826555.1 Tolypeutes matacus | reverse complement strand
AAGAAAGAAAGAAAGAAAGAAAGAAAGAAAGAAAGAAAGAAAGAAAGGGGTGGAGGAAAGAGGAAAGAAAAGCATGAGACAACAAATAAACAGAGAAAAATGAAACAACCACACAAGCAAGCAGTCAAACAAATCTAAGGAAGAACAGTGTTCCTTCTTGGTCCCTTGTGGAACCTTTCAGCCTGCTTGTATTTATCACTCAATTGCCCTGCAAAGTTCTATCTGCAGGTTTTGAGACCAATTTTTTCTATTAAACTAATTTTTTAAATTTCATTTTCTATTTTTTAAAGTGACATTTTTTTTTTTTTTTTTGCTGAAATAAGGGACCCAAAATATGTCCTCTTCTAGACCACCCCCTTCACTGAGGGGACCCTAACTAGGCTCGAGGACACCAATCAAGCACTTCCCACTTCCTGGTCTCCCCAGTGGAGCTGAAGCTCTGATGCTAGTCAGTGCAGAATGATAAAAATGGCTGACTCTGCCCCCTCTGGAGGGAAGCCTGAGTATCACCAGGATGATTGGTAAAACAGACTTCCTCAGTAGATTTGTCTCTCCCCTCAGCCTGGCGCTGTTTCCAGCTGGCTTATCTGCTCCCCAAAGCTATGAGGGGGTCCAGACAGCCAAATCAACAGAAAGGAATCCCCCTTTCCGCCTTCTGTCAGAATCCTCCCACTCTTGGAGAATGATCCCTCTCATGGGCTTGCCGGCAGGGTGGTTGTGGCGTTTCCCTGGGCAGCTAGGTAAGTCAACTTCCTCAGCAGATTCACCACTCCCCTCAGCCTGGTCCTGCTTCAAGCAAGCTATTTTGTTCCCCAAAGCTGCAAGGGGTTCTAGTCAGCAAAATCTACAGCAAGGAAAGCCTTCTCCACCCTTCACTAGAATCCTTCCACTCTCTGAGTACGCTTCCTCTCACCAGTGTGCATGAGGGAGTCGCGGGTCAAACCAGCATTTTTCCCTGAGGGTGGGGTTCAGCAGTCTGTGTTAATCTCCACGGGCAGGGATAAAACTCATGAATCCCCACCGAGAAATCGAGACCACCAAGCTGCCTGCCGATATATGTCCCAATCTTCTCGCTCTGTGAGCTCACATAACAGCCCCTGGGCAGGACCCTGTCCACAATCAGCCATCCTCAGAGAGCTAGTAAATGAGTGCCCTCCTAAACCAACGCCATCTTGCCTCTTGTTATCCCATTGATACATTTTAATGAGAAATACCTTGGGATTCAATTTAAATAAAAAATATATCTAGCATAGTCATAGCTTTGGTTTATCTCTGTGCATGTGCAAGACAAACTAGTTAAGTTTCCCAAACAATATTGCTTTAAATATTATTACCAGGGCTTCAAGTTAGCAGGTTAGGTGACCATAGAGATTGAGAGTGGGTTGGCAGCTGAGGGTTTTCTTCACAGGCTCTTATGACCACATTGAAGTCCAGGTGGCTCACAGAACTCTTCTGCCAGGAATGCCATCGAGGACAGTTTTGGCAAACAGAATAGAATCTGCTTCCCTGCAGTTATGTGGCACGAGAATAGTTTTTTCTCCTAGCTAAGATTTATTTTGCCAGTTCAAGTGCTGGAATCCTTTTGGGAAGAGAGAAATTTGGTACCAAAATTTATAATATAGAATATAAAAGCCAGAAAAGTATTACTAAGAAATTAAATAGAGGCCTAGTATGGTGCTCTGTGCCTGTGCCCACAAACCCCCTGGTCTTTCATGCATATACCTGGCTCTGGATGGGGTCACCAGGGGATGGCACAAGGATACACTGAGACCTGGAAGCCCCTGACCCTCAATATTCCATATCCAGCCTAGGGTGGAGGAAGAGGGGCCAGATGATGTCCCAGATGCTGCTGTCTCACTCCTGGATGACCTGGCTGTACCATTTTACATTCCCACTAACAGTGAATACGTGTTCCTATCTCTTCACATCCTCCCCAACACTTGTAGTTCTCTATCTTTTTAATAGTGGTCATTTTAATAGGTATTAAATGATATCTCATTGTAGCTTTGATTTCCATTTCCCTAATCACTAGTGATATTGAACATTTTTTCATCTGCTTTTTCATCATTTGTATTTCATCTTCGGACAAATGTCAATTCAAGTTGTCCATTTTTTGATCAGGTAATTTCAATTTTTATTGTTGAATTGTGGCATCTCTTTATACATCACAGATATTAAACCCTTATTGGATATGTGATTACCAAATATTTTCTCCAATTTAATCAGTTGATTTTTCAGTCTCTGACAAAGTCTTTTGATGTGCAAGTTTTTAATTTTGAGGACATCCTATTTATCTATTTTTTTCTTTTATTGCTTGTGATTTGGGTGAAAGCCTCAAGAAACCACCACCTATCACAAGATCTTGAAGACATTTCCATATATTTTCTTCTAGTAGTTTTATGATCTTGCCTTTTACACTTAGGTATTTGATCCACTTTGTGTTGATTCGTGAACTGGGAGTGAGATAGGAGACCTCTTTCATTCTTTTGGTTATGGATATCCAGTTCTCCCAGTGTCATTTCTTGAAGAGACTGTTTTGTACCATTCACATGGATTTGGTAGGTTTGTCAAAAAGCAGTTGTCCATAGAGGTGAGAGTTTATTTCTGAACTCTCAGTTCTACTCCACTGATCAATGTGCTTATCTTCATGCCAATATCATGCTGTTTTGACCACTGTAGCTTTGTAACATGTTTCAAGGACATGCAGGAAAGTGCTTCCACCTCACTCCATATTTTTAGAATGTTTTTGGCTATTTGGGATCACTTTCCCCCCAAATAAATTTGGTAATTTTCTTTTCTATTTCTGTAAAGTAGGCTGTTGGAATTTTGATTATTATTGCATTGAATCTAGAAATCTTGGGTAGGATTGACATCTTTATGATATTTAGTCTTCCAACCCATGAAAAAAGAATGCCTTTCCATTTGCTTAGGTCTTCTTGATTTCTTTTTGCATTGTTTTCTGAATATAGGCCCTGTACTTCTTTGTTTGTATTGATTCCTAGGTATTTGAGACTTTTTTTTTTTAGTTGTTGTAAATGGAGATTTTTCCTGAGGGCCACCTCAAATTGTTCAATGCTAGTTTGCAGAAATATTATTGATTTTTGCAAGTTGTTCCTGTGTCCTGCCAATTTGTGGAACTCATTTATTAACTCAAGTAGCTGTATCATAGACATTTCATAATTTTTTAAAATATAGGGTCATGTCATCTTCGAATAGTGAGTTTTACTTCTCTTTTCCTACTTGGGTGCCTTTTATTATTCCTGCATAATTGCTATAGATTAAACTTCTAAGCCAATGTTGAATAACAATTGTAGGAGTGGACATCCTTTTCTCCTTCCCTATCTTAGAGGAAAAGTTTTAAACCTTTCCCCATTGAGTATGATGTTGGCTGTGTGATTTTCATATATACTCTTTTTCATATTGAGGAATTTTCCCTCTATCTCTATTTTTCTAGGTGTTTTTATAAGAAAGCATGCTGGATTTTGTTGAATGCCTTTTCTGCCTTGGTCAAGAAAATCATGTGCTTTTTCTCTTCAATTTTTTGAGGTGATGTATTACATTAAATGATTTTCTTATGTTGAATTACCTTTGCATACCAGGAATAAATTCCACTTGGTCGTGGCTTATAAGTCTTTTGATATACTGTTGGATTCTATTTGCAAATATTTTGTTGAGAATTCTTGCATCTATGTTCATTTGAGAGATTGGTCTGTCATTTTCCTTTCTTGTGCTATCTTTATCTGGCTTTGGTATAGGGAGATATTAGCTTCACCAAATGTGTTGGGTAATTTTCCTGCCTCTTCAATTTTTTGGAAGAGTGTAAGCCAGATTCATGAGAATGCTACTCAAAATGTTTGGTATAATTCACCAATAAAGCCATCTTGTCCAGGACATTTTTTTTTGGGAGGGGGGGATTTTTGATGTTGGATTCAATCTCTTTAAATGTGATCAGTTTGTTAATTCTTGCATTTCTTGTAGCATCAGTGTAGGTTATGCCTTTCTAGGAATTTGTCAATTTCAACTATGTTGTCTAGCTTGTTGGCATATGGTTTCTCATAATATCTTCTTATGATCCTTTTTTCCCATGCAGTCATTCATGACTTCCCCATTTGATTTCTGATTTTATTGATTTGCATCTTCCCTCTTTTTTCTTTGTCAGCCTTGCAAGCTTTGACGATTTCCTTGTTCTTCTCAAAGAATCAGCTTTTGGTTTTGTTGATTTTCTTTTTTGTTGTTGTTGTTGTTGTTCTCAATTTTATTCATTTCTGCTCTAATCTTTATTAATTCTTTCCCTCTGCTTGCTTTGGGAATTGTTGCTGTTTTTTCCTACTTACTCCAGTTGTTCAGTTAGATCTTTCATTTTAGCTTGTTCTTCTCTTTTAATATAGGACTTTGGGGGTATAAATTTCCCTCTGAGGACTGCTTTCACAGTATCCCACAAATTTTGATAACATGCGTTCTCATTTTCATACATCACAATATATTTACCAATTTCACTTGCAATTTCTTCTTTGACCCACATTTTTTTGTGTGTGTTGTTTAACCTTCACACACCTGTGAATTTTCCATGTCCCTATATATTATGTGTTCCAGCTTCATTCAATTGTATATGAAAAGTTGCTTTGATTAATTTCAATCTTTTCTATTTATTGAGGCCTGCCTTGTGATGTACTATATGGTTATCCTGGGAAAAGTTCCATGAGCACTTGAGAAGAATGTATAACCCACTGATTTTGGATGTAACATTCTGCATATATCTCTTAGGTCTAGCTCACTTACATTGTTTCAATTCTCTGTTTCTTTGTTGATCTTCTGTCTAGTTGTTCTATCTAATGATGTGAGTGGTGTGTTTATTTTTCCCTTTAGCTTTGCAGAGTTTGTCTCATGTATTTTGGGGCACCCTAGTTAGGTGCATAGCTATTTTTTTTTTTTTTTTTTGGTGCATAGATTTTTATGATTGCTACTTCTTTATTTGGTGGATTGTGCCTTTTAAATAAATATAGTGGCCTTCTTCATCTCATAACTTTTTTCACTTAATGTCTGTTCTGTCCAATGTTTGTATAAATAACTCTTTTTTTTGGTGACAGTTTCCATGGAATATCTTTTACCAAGCTTTCACTTTCAGTCTACTTGTATCCCTGGATCTAAAGTGAGTCTCTTGTAAACAGCATATGAATGGCTCATTTTTAAAAATATAAAATATGATTTATTTCAACCTAAAACTCACATACATACAAACAGCCTTAGAAACTAATTGCCCCTTGAGAGAGAGGTAATTTTACACAACTCAATAAGTAGTAAGAGCATTGATGCACAGTAGTAATTCGTCTTCATGGTGTTGATACAGACTTAGCAAAAGATAAAACAATGCTTTCTACATCCTATTCAGGAAAACAGAGTGGTTATATTATTTTTAGAAACATTTCCTTCAAAATATACAAAATATTTAAAAGGAAATTTTATACATAAAGAAAAAGGTTGTATGTATTGAAAACAACTATTTTTGTACAAAAAAAAGGGGGGAATGATTAAGCATATAATTTTTTCAAAGGATAAAAAGAATTGCAGCAAAATATTATGAGGTTGTTTATGTATCTTTTTCCCCTACTGATTTTTTTCCTTTATCACTTTCCCATATTTTTACAATTTCTTTAATGATCTGACTAGAAATTACATCTGTACTTCACCTTTGATAATTTGGACTGTTAATTTATTGGAAATATAATACAAAGTAGTGGATAAAACAAGGCTAGTTTCCTTAAATTCCAAGAATAAAAGTTGAAGGCATATATCTGTGTAAATGGATAGGAGAGGTGGTGTAATCTTCCAAACAGCCCATTACCCTGCACATGATGACAGAATCTCCAATAATGTTCTTTGCACCTAATGCATACTGAAGCAATTATGTACATGTGCAATGTGTTGCTAAAATGAAAGACATGATGAAAATTGTAGGTAAGTAATAAAATATATTCATAGTTTTCTGAGTTACCAGAAAAGAAAGAATATTGGAATGATGTATATATATATCAAAAGATTTACTGTAGTTTATGAAAACAAAATAGTAAAAACTGAAACAAACAGACAAAAATCTCCTGTGGTTTTACAGTACCCCCACAAAAGATTTGTATACATTTTTTTTTCTTTTTCAAAGATACTTAGATTACATAAATGTTACACAAAAAATATAGGGATTCCCATAAGCCCCACCTCCCACCCCTCCCACAACCTCCCACATAAACATCCTTCATTAGTGTGGCACATTAATTGCAATTAATAAACACATCCTGGGGCTTTGCCAATAAGCATGGACCATAGTTCACATTGTAGAGCACACTGTCTCCCACACAGTTCTGCATGTTATATGGTGATATAAAATGGCCTATATCTGTCATTGCAATGTCAATCAGGACAATTCCCAAGTCCCAAAAAAGCCCCTGCATTACAACTGCTTTTCCTGCTGCCTGCCCCCAGAGCCTCCAGTGGCCCCTGGCTCAACATCAATGTTGTGATTTCTTCCATTGCTTGAACCACAATATGTCTATAGTAGAATACCAGTAAGTCCACTCTAGTCCATAGCTCTTCCCCCAATCCTAAGGAGTCTGGGATGGTGATGTCCACTCCACCTCCAATTGAGAGGGGGTATATATCCCATGGGGAAGATATATGGGATTATCCTACCTGCAGCTGCAGACTCTCTCCATTTACTGTGATGGCTGTTGCCCATGATCATCTCCTTGCCAGTTGTCCTTGGTGAGTCCAGTGAGCTGTGGAGTAGGAGTTGCAGCTCCACCGAGGTTCTGGGTCTAGCTAGCACATGGACAACCCAAAGACTCAAGTCTCTGCACGTACACATACACACTCTAGCACCAAGTATAGGTTTCAATAGAAGGTATGGATGAGCCATGTGAAGGAAAGACTCTGTCATTCTCAGGGGCACAAACTCCAAAGTAAGGCTCATTGGAAAGGCACCAGACTCTGGAGCTATCTGCCCTGACATAGGACCTGGGTATCTCCAGAGCCCGGAGGAGCCCCACTATTTGGGGTGATATCCAATTTGGAGTTATATGAGATCCTACTGAGATATGCATAAGCATTACCTCTGGGATGACCTCCTGACTCATTTTGAAGTCACTTAGCCATATAAACTCTTTTGTCTTTACCTTTTCCCCCTTTTACTCAATGTCTTTTACCATTCACATTGCCAGTTGGCACTTGGTAGCAATCTCTCAATGACAAGGAGGTTCATCCTCAGGAGTCATGTCCCATGGTGGGAGGAATGTGATGCATTCATATGCTGAGTTTGGTTTAGAGAGAGGCCACATTTGAGCAACAAGGAGGCTCTCAGGAGGCAACCCTTAAGCACCCCATAACAATAGGCTAAGTTTCAATTCCAAGAGCAAAGACTCATAAGGCTAGTCAATATAAAGGACCCATCAGTGGATCATACTCCTTTGCCAGTCACTGCCCTGCACTTGGGGCACTGTTACTGCTCCCTTAGAGAATGTGGCAGAGCTCTCCAGGATGGGAATTCAATATGCTCTCATTTATCGAGTGATTCTCCACCCACTGTGACAATGCCCTGTGAACATTAGAAAAAATTTATATACCTTATATTTATGCTCATGTGAACTTCCTACCATTCATCCCTCATCCCTGACATCCCACACCAACAATCCTCCCCTGACCAATTGTAACCCTTCTGTGATCTAAATCTTCTTCAAAGATGAAGCCATTGCCATAGCTGAATGCAATTAATAGGAAAATGAAACAATAATGATAAGTTTAAGTGTAATATATAAAATACATTAAAAATTTTTAAAACTAAAACCAAAATAAAATTAAAAGATTGGCATATTAAAAAAAGAAAAATATTTTTTTAAAATTTTTTACCTTTTGCCTTTCATCACTGCAATATCTGAAGTCCACTCTGTACTGTGGCACCTTCCCCCTCTCATTCTCCAGTGTCTCACTATTTTTCATTTTGTTTTCAAAGAAGTTTTAGGTCACAGCAAAGTCACACACAGAATACAGGGGACTCTCATATATCCAACATCCTCTCCCTTTCCTTCCCCCCATTTTAATACCTTTTTATATAGTGGATGGAAGCATTGTTTTAACTGATATACAAAGTGTGAAACACAGCTAATAAATATTTTTTGGTTTTCATATGCTGTGTCATATTTTGTTTTCTTGTTACACTTTTGGTTATCTTTTCTGCAATTCTTGGCTTCTACACTCTCCTCCAAGCATCTCTCTCTCTCTTTTTTTTTTTTTTTCAGGCTGTAAGTCTCCCTTTTATACTTTCTGTAAAAGTGTATTCTGTTTTATGAACTCTCTTAGTTTCTGTTTATTTGTGGATATTTTAAACTCACTTTCATATTTGAATTATGGATTTGCTGGACAAAGTATGCTTGGCTGGCAATTTTTCTCTATCTCTATTCTAATTTTATCCTTCCACTGTCTTCTCGGCTCCATGATTTCTGATGAGAAAATCTTACTAAGTCTTAGTGGGCATCCCTTGTATATGATGGTTTTCTTCCCCCTTGTTGTTCTCAGAATTTTATCTTTCTTCTTGGTATTTGACATTCTAAGTAGCATGTGTCTTGGAATAGGTCTATTCAGGTTTATTCTGATTGGTGTAAGCTGTGCCTCTTGAAAATGTAAATTGATTTCTTTCATAAAAGGTGGGAAACTTTCAGCCACTATTTCCTCAAATATTCTTCTGCCCTTTTCCCCTTCTCTTCTCCTTCTAGAACTCCCATGTCTTAAATGTTGTTATAATTTATGCTATCTTTCAACTCTCTGAGCCTCTGTCCATTTTTCCCATTCTTTTCTCTCTTTGTTCTTCTCTCTCTTCGTTTTCTGCTGTTCTGTCTTCTGCTTCACTTATTTTTTCTTCTATGATTTTCAGTCTGCTTTTTTATGTCACAAGGTGCTTTTGATTTCCTCTTGATGTCATTTATCTCTTTAGTCATTTTTTTCAACCCCTTGACTTAATTTAGGAGATTTGCATGAACTAGATTTTTGTCTCAAATCCTGTGTCTTATCTGGGTCTTTGATATATTCCTTTGCTTGGGCCATACTTTCCATTTTCCTCGTATGGTTTGTAATTTTTGCTGATGTCTAGGCATCTGATTTTGGTGATGAGTTTACACTGATGTTCAATTTCTCTCTCTTGCTTAGGGATTTATTGGTGGGAGGCTGTGAGTTACTGTCAGTCTTTGATTCTTTGTTCAACCTGTTCTTGTTCTTTAGGATCATCTCTGTTTAGTTGCTCAAATATGAGCCATGTTCCCAGTAATGGGTTGTAGTGCCATTTCCAATGGCCTTGGGGAGGGATGCAATAAAGACCTGAAAAAGCCTCTCATTTATTTACTTTTAATTTCCTTTTAATTTCCATGCATGCACTACCAGCAGTTCATGCACTTTGGCAGCCCTCTCAATTCAATATCAGACAGAATGTGTTTGAGAATTTTCCCATCAAGATTCTATTCCTTTGAACCTCTGTCTTCTGGGTGGTGTCCAGGCTTCTTCTAGTGCCTAGAACATTTTTTCCATTATTCTGCCTGTCCTGGGAGACAAGTGACTCTTGCATCTCTCTAAACCTCCATCTTCCCAGAAGTTCTACAAAGAGTATTATTAGCCTTTTAATTTTGAATTATAAGAGCATTTTTGTAATAAGCTTTATTTTGAGGGAAATTTTAGATTTATATTTACAGAAAAATTACACCAAATATATAGGGAATTTTCATATAAACCACCCACACACTCTCACACACATTTTCTCCTATTATTAACATCTTAAATTAGTGTAGTACTTTTGTTACACTTGATGAACCAATATTGAAACACTGATACTAACCAAAGCTACTGTTTACATTATGGTTTACATTTTGTGCTCTATAGTTCCATAGGTCTTGATAAATGCATGTCACATATCCATCATTACAGTGGCATACAGAAAAATATCACAAACACAAATATGTCATGTTTACCACCCATTCATTCCTCCCCCTTCCTACTGTACCCCTGGCAACCAGTTTTTATATCAATTTTAAAAGTTCTTTCATTAACATGAGATAGTAACTATAATAACGGTAAACCTCTTTGGTCTATGGTTATACTTTTCCTTAATGTTTGTTCACTCTTCAATCTTGAGGAACTTGGGAATGTCTATTCTGACTTCTTGAGATTGAGAGGGTTCTTAGATATTATGGGGCAGATGGAAGGAAGTGTTTTGCTTGTAGTTCTAGATTCTCTTTTTGTGTGTGTGTGATGGGACTTGTCCATCATCATAATTTTGGTGGTTGTCCAGGACAAGAAAGAAGAACTGGAGAGTAGGAGTTGGCCACTACTCTGCAGGGATTCAGTGCCCAACTAGCATATGAACAATCCAGAAGATTTAAGGCCTGAGAGATATATTTAATGGATATATTGGAAATTATAGGTTCAAATAAAAGGAGTAGAAAAAGCATGATTAGGGGAATTATAAGTGAGTATAACTATGTTATATTTGGAAAATAGATTATCATATATTCCCAAATAAGGTCCATTGAAGGGGTGTTGATTTCAGGAGTCTGTGTGCCTTTCTTCTGGTGTCTAGGCATTCCTAGAACCCTCAGAAGCACGCCTCGATTACTGTGGCTGTTAGTGAAATCTGTCTTAGCCTGGCAGAATATAACCTCCAGAATGATCTTCTGACACACTTTGAAATCTCTTGATATAAAACTCTTTTTTTAAATTTTTATGTTTCCCCATTTTGGTCAAAGTCTTTTTCCAAATACATCACTGATTAAAGCTTGGTAATAATTCCTCAGTACCAGGGAGGTTCATCTCCAGGAATCATGTACCATGTTGGAGGGAAGTTAGTGTGTTTATTTGTTGAATTTGGCTATCAGAAAGAGGTCATATTTGCATAACAAAGAGGTTTTTAGGAAGTAACTCTTAAACATTAATTATAATTAGGCAGTTTAATTTTTTATAGGAGTAAAGTTCATAAATTCAAGCCTTAATATCGAGGGCTTGCGTATAGGTGTCTTTTATTTTGTGGTTTATATATATCAGAAATTTTTGCCATCTTTTTTGAGATATTAACAGAGCTTCCCCACGATGGAATTTTAATATTTTGTTAGTTATTGTGTGGGTTCCTATCTATTGAGAAAACCTAGGTATGACAACACAAACCCATTCATATCCCATATAATTATGTTCCATATGCTTTTTCCCTATATACCACTCCACTATCAGTATCTTGAACTAGTGTAAGTACTTTGTTATAGATCCTGAAATAACATTCTATTTGTTTTATTAACTACAGTCCTTGAATACCCCAGTTAGTTATACAGTATCCCATTTTACCCTTTAGCTTTCTTTCTAGCCTCACGGATGTGTCAAACTTTCCTTTCAAGCACATTCTCATTAATATTTCAGCATTATTAATTACAATCATGTTGCTGTGCCACCATAACTGATGTCCATTTTCAAACTGTTACAATCAACCTAATTATAAATTCTGCTCACATTATGCATCAGCTCATAAATCTCTACTTCCCTTCTCTCTCCTGGTAACCTATTTTCCAGATTTTACCTCTATGTGTCTGCTCACTATCCTTTGTTCACAGGGAGATCATGCAAAATTTGTCCTTTTTAGTTTGCCTTTTTTCACTCAACAGAAGGCCTTCAAGATTCATCCCTGTTGGTCATATGTGTCAAAACTTCATTCATTCTTACAGCTGAATAATATTCTGTCTTATGCATATACCACATTTTGTTTATCCATTCATCAGTTCATGGACACCTGGGTTGCTTCCATCTTTTGGCATATGTGCATAATGTTGCTATGAACATTGGTGTACATATATCTGTTTGTATACCTGCTTTCAAATCTTTTAAGTATATATTTAGTAGTGGGATTGCCAGAACTTCTGAGGAACCACCAAAATGCCCTCCACAGTGGCTGCACAATTCTACATTACAACCAGCAGTGAATGAGTGTTATTTCTCCACATCCTCTCCAATACTTGTAGGTTTAATGTTTTGTTTTGTTTTTTAATAGCAGTCAGTCTAGTAGATGTGAAAAGATATCTCATAAATTTGACTTGCATTTCCCTAATAACTAGTGATGTTGAGCATCTTTTCATGTGATTTTTAACCATCCATGTTTCCTCTTTGGAAAAGTGTCTGATCAAGTCTCTTGCCCATTTTAAAATGAGGGTTTTTTGTTTTGCCTTTTTATTAAGTTGTAGGATTTCTTTATATATACCCTTATTGGATATGTGGTTCCCAAATATTTTCTCTCATTGAGTAGGCTGCCTTTTAACTTTTTTGACAAAATCCTTTGAATCACAAAAATTTTTAATTTTGAGGAGGTCCCATTTATAAATATTTCTTTCATTGCTCACACATTAGGTTTAATTTTCATGAAATTTTTGCCTACCACAAGGTCATCTAGATGCTTCGTACATTATCTTCTAGGAGCTTTATGGCCATAGCTATTATATTTTGGTGTTTTATCCAGCTTGCATTAACATTTTTAGAGGGTGTGACGTAGGAATCTTCTTTCATTCTTTTGGATATGGATATCCAGTCCTACCAGCATCATTTGTTAAAGAGACTATTTGTTCTAAATGACATGGCAGCCTTGTTGAATATCAGTTAGCCATAGATGTGTGGGTTTATTTCTGATCTCTCTATTTGGTTCCATTGATCAATATTTCTCTCCTTGTGCCAATACCATGCAGTTTTGACCACAGTAGCTTTGTAGAATATTGTAATGCCAGGTATTGTGAGACCTCCAACTTCATTTTTCTTTTTCAAGATATTTTTGGCTATTTGGGGCTCCTTACCCTTTCAAATAAACTTGATAATTGGCTTTTCTATTTTTTGTAAAAATGTTGTTGGAATTTTATTGGGATTGCATGGAATCTGTAAATCAATTTAGGTATATTTGGCATCTTAATGATGTTTATACTCTTCCAATCCATTGAACATGGAATATACTTCCATTTCCTTAGATTTTTTATTTCTTTTAAAAATGGTGTGTAGTTCTTTAGAACAAGTCTTTTACATCTTTAGTTAATTTTATTCCTAGAAATTTAATTCTTTTGGCTGCTATTGTAAATGGAAGTTTTTCTTGAATACTTCTTCGGATTGCTCACTGTTAGTGTAAAGAAACACTGCTGATTGTTGATGTTGTTTTTATATCCTGCCACTTTATTCAACTCATTTATCAGCTATAGTAGCATTGGTAGGTTTTTTTTTTAGAACTTTTTATATATAGGATCCTGTCACTTGCAAATAGTGAAAATTTTGCATCTTCCTTTTCAATTTGGAAGCATTTTTTTCTTTTTCTTGCGTAAGTGCTCTAACAAGAATTTTTACACAATTTTGAATAAAAATATTGACATTGGACATTCTTTTCTTATTCCAGATCTTAGAGGAAAGTCTTTAGCCTTTCACCATTAAGTATGATGTTAGCTGTGGGTTTTTCATATATGCCTTTTATCATGTTCAATAAATTTCCTTGTATTCCTATCTTTAAAGTGTTTTTTATCATGAAATTATGCTGAATTTTTTTTAATATCTTTTGTGAGTCATTAGAGATGATAGGCAATTTTCTCCTTTGGTCTGTTAATGTGATATATTATACTAATTGATTTTCTTATTTTGAAACATCTTTGAATATCTGGGATAACACCTACTTGATCATTTGATGTGTTGTTGGATTCAATTTGCATGAGTTTTTGCATCTAAGTTCATGAGATAAATTGGTCTGTAATTTTTTTTTTTTGGTAGTGTTTTTATGTGGTATTAGGGTGATGTTGGCATCATAGAATGAATTAGGTAATGTTTCCTCCTCTTCAATTTTTTGGAAGAATTTGCAAAGGATTGGTGTTAGTTCTTTTCAGAATGATTGGTGGGATTCACCTGTGAAGACTTCTAGTCCTGGGATTCTTTTGGTTTTTAAGGGTTTTGTTCACTGAATTGATCTCATTAATTATGATTGTTCTGTTGACATCTTCTGTTTCTTCTTTCAACAGTGGAGGTTATTCATGTAATTCTAGAAATCCACTCATCTAATCTAAATTGTCCTACATTTTTACACACAGTTTTTCAGAGTATGCTTTAATGATATTCTTTCTTTCTGTGGGGTCAATGATGATATAGTCTCATTTGTGATTTTATTTATTTGCATCTTCTTTCTTATTTCTTTTTTAGTCTTGCTAAGGGTTTGTCAATTTTATTCTTCTTTTCAAAATAAACTGGTTTTGGTTTTGTTAGTTCTGGCTGTGGTATTTTTAATTCAAAATTTCACTTAATTTGGCTCTAATTTTTGTTATTTCTTTCCTTATGCTTTCTTTGGGATAGTTGTTCTTCTTCTAGTTCCTCCAGATGTGAAGTTACATCTTTTTTTTAGCACTCTCTTTTTAATGTAGGCATTTAAGGTCATAAGTCTCCCTCTCAGCACTGCCTTCACTGCATTCCATGTTTTAATATGTTGTGTTCTCATTTTCATTTGCCCTGAGATATTTACAGATTTCTTTTGCAATTTCATCCTCTACCCAGTGAATGTTAAAGAGTGTGTTGTTTAATTCCCATATGGCTGTGAATTTTCCAGTTCTCCACACATTATAGATTTTCAACTTCATTTCATTGTAGTCAGAGATAGTGCTTTGTATAATTTTAAACTTTCTAAATGTGTTGAGAATTGTTCTATGACTTAACATGTGGTCTATCCTGGAGAATGATTCATGAGCCCTTGAAAAGAATGTATATCTTGCTGTTTTTTGTTGTAATGTTCTGTATATATCCACTGGGCCTAGTGGATATTCAAGATCTCTCTTTTCATATTTAACTGAAAAAATGAAAGAACAAAAACATATGAGAGAAAAATAAATATATAAATTTAAAAATTAAAAGAAAGAAAATAAAAATTAAAACTATATATAAAAATAAAAAGGAGAAAAGAAAAAAATGAATGAACATAAAAGATAGGAAGAAAGGAAAAAATTAAGAGGAGAAGAGAAAGAACAACAACAACAGAAAAAAGGCTGTCCTCCTTCTCAGGTCACAGACTTTTTTTCCCTGTCAGGTGCCCTTGTCTACCAATAAATCACTCCACAGTTCACCTCTCCATGGGAACCTGGATGAGTAGGAAAGAAAGAAAGAAAGAAAGAAAGAAAGAAAGAAAGAAAGAAAGAA
>JAKSZT010054444.1:252962-333676 GCA_026826555.1 Tolypeutes matacus | reverse complement strand
AAGAAAGAAAGAAAGAAAGAAAGAAAGAAAGAAAGAAAGAAAGAAAGAAGAAAGAGAGAGAGAAAGAAAGAAAGAAAGAAAGAGAGAGAGAGAGAAAGGGAGAGAAATAGAGAAAAAAGAAAGGAAAGAAGGAAGGGAAGGAGGAAAAGAGAAAGAGAAAGAAAACAAAACAACTAGGCCTTGCTCTCAAGCCATTGACAATAGGCTAAGCTCCTCCTCATTGGCCTCCTGTGACCTTCAGTCAATCACCCTGCATCCTGTATCTCTATAGGTACCCAGATATGGAAAGAAAGAGAAAAAATGAAGAGGTCTTTCATCTGAGGGCACAGGTTTACAGCTAGGTTCCTTCCCGTAGGCCACTTATGCCCAATAATCACCCTGCAGCCTGCTTTTACTTGTGTACCTAGATGATGAAAGGGGAAGAAAGAAAGCAAAGAAGGATGGAAGGAAGGAAGGAAGGAGGGAAGGAAGGAAGGAAGGAAGGAAGGAAGGAAGGAAGGAAGGAAGGAAGGAAGGAAGGAAGGAAAGAAAATAAAAAGAAGGGAAGGGAAGAGAAGAGAAGAAAGAAAAGAAAGGAAAGGAAAGGAAAGGGAAGGGAAGGGAAGGGAAGGGAAGGGAAGGAAGAAAGAAAAGAAAAGAAAAGAAAAGAAAAGAAAAGAAAAGAAAAGAAAAGAAAAGAAAAGAAAAGAAAAGAAAAGAAAAGAAAAAAGAATCAAAGAAAAAAGAAGAAAAGAAAATTTGGTCTTACCTCTCAGTCCACCAGTGACTGGCTAGGAACATCCTCATCAGTGCCCATGCCTAGCAATCAACCCTTGGCCCACCTCTCTGCAGGTACCTGGGTAAGGAAAGGGAGAAACAAAAAAAGAAAAGAAAAAAGAAGAGAAAAGAAAAGAAGAGAAAGGAAAAAGTACAAGAAGGCCTTCCTCTCAGGCCACCAGTGACTGGCTAGTCTCCTTCTCCTGGCTTGCTTGTGCCCACCAATCAATCATCCGGTGGCCTACTTCTCTGCAAGTGAGTGAGGAAAGGGAGGAAAAAATAAACAAATAATTGGGCCTCTCTCTCAAGCCTTTGGCATCTGGCTGGGTCATTTCTTTTTTGGCCAGATTGCCCCACTTCTGGCCACTCCTCCAGTGCTCATCTGGACACTGCTACACTGCCATAATCAACCTGTTGCCCACCTTTCCCTTGGTGCTTGGCTGGGCCTCCTCTCCAGCTGTCCTATCCAATTGTCCTCATGGCACTTTAGCTTCTGCTATGCCCTGCAAATCTCCCTGCATCTCGGCAGCTTCGTTACCCCATCTTCTGGGATTCCTACAATAGTTTTTTAAAACACACTTTTTACTTTTTAAAAAAGATACTTAGATTACATAAATATAGGGGATTCCCATATGTCTGCTCCGTACCCCTCCCACATTTTCCCTAATAAACTAAATGCTTCATTAGTGTGGTACAGTTGTTACAACTGATGAACACATTTTGGAGCATTATCACTGAGCATAGATTTTAGTTTACATTGTAGTTTACACTCTCACCTACAGAATTTTGTAAGTTATGGCAAGATATATAATGGCCTGTATCTGTCCTTGCAATGTCATTCAAGACAATTCCCAAGTCCTGAAAATGCCCCATATTACACCTCTTTTTCCCTCCCTCTCCTCTCAGAGCCTCCAGTGGCCACAGCCTCCACATCAATTTCTTCCATTACTAGAATCACTATAAGTGTATAGTATAATACCAGTAAGTTTACTTTAGTCCATAGATCATTCCCCATTTCTAAGGATCCTGGGGTGGTGATATCCATTCCACCTCTAATTGAGAGGGGACTTATATCCCATAGGACAGATTGATAGGACTATCTTGTTGCAGTTGTAGACTCTCTCAGTTCCTTGGTATGGTCATTGCCTATCATCTCATTCTTAGTTGTCCTGGGTGAGTCCAGTGAACTGGAGAGTAAGTGTTGCAAGTCTGTTGAAATTCAGGGCCCAGCTTGTGCCTGGATGAGATTTAGTCTCTTGGACAAACACCTATCAACTCTAGTACTAATTATAGGTTCAAATACAAGGGTCAGAAGAGACATGTATAGGGAAACCACAACTGAGTCCAATTCTGTCACACTGGAGAGCATAAATTCCAAAGTAGAGACCACACTCAAGGCACAAAACTCCTGAGCTATCTGCCCTGACTATATTGTCTGGATGTCTCCAGAGACCTCATGAGCCCTGCTATTTGAGGTAGTATTTACTTTGGCAGTCAATGAGATCCTGCTGAGACATGCATAAGCATAACTTCTGTAATGAACTCCAGACTCACTTTGAAGTCTCTTAGCCATAAAAACTCATTTGTATTTACATTTTCCCCCTTTTGATCCAGGTCTCTCCCCAGTTGCATTGCTAGTTGGTGCCTAAGCATAATCTTAATGCTAAATGTAACCCAAACCTTAACTCTAATTATAAGCCTAATTTCCTCCATTAAACCTAATCATGAATACCAACACTAAAACCAAACATGACTTTAACTCTTATCTTAACATACAGCCCCACCTAACCCTAACCTTTAATTTAATCTTAAGTCTAAACCAAAGTATAACCCTTAACCAACCCCCTAATTCTAGTCCTACCCCAAAACCTAAAACTAACCCAAATCTCAGCCTAACCTTAAGTAGAATCTTAAACAACCCTAACCCTAACTAAACATAAACTTTTGCCTAAACCTAACCCTAACTGAAAGCCTTATCATAATCCTAACCATAAGCAAAGCTAACACTAACTCTAAACTGAACCTTAACTCCAAATGCCATTCCCATAGCCAAATTCCTATACTAAACCCTAAATCTATCTTTAAATCTAACTCTAATGACACCCTAAACTTATCTCTAACTGCAATTTAGCCCAACTCTAACACAATCCCTAATCTTAACTATAATCACACTCCAACCCAAGGGCTAACATTAAACTGAACATTCACCTTAACCCTAACCCCATCTCCAATCCAAAATTTTTATTAATTTTATTTACACACACTCCATACACACCAAACATATAATCTGCTTTTCCCCTCCTCCCATCCTCTGATAAACTCTAATCTACTTTCTGCCTGGAGTTGCTATTCCTACTCATTTCTAATGAGTAGCATCATCTTACAATACTTGTCCTTTTGTGTCTTGCTTATTTCATTCAGCATATTGTTTTTAAGGGTTTTCCTTGGCTCAGGATGTCTCAGAACCTCTTTTTTCTTATGGCCAAATATTCCATTGTGTGTATGCACCATATTTCATTTATCCATTCATTTGTTCATGTACACTTGGTTGCTTACACCTTTTTGCTATTGCAAATAGTGTCACTATAAACATTGGTGTACAAGTATCTGTTTTAGACCCTATTTTCCCTACCTTTGTGTGTATACCTACAAGTGGGATGGTGAAATCATATGTAATTCTCTGTTTAATTCTTTTGAGGAACTGCCATATTGCTGCTTTCCACGGTGATGCATCATTTTAAATTCTCAAAATGTACTAGAGTTCCAATTTTGCTACATCTTTTCTAACACACGAACACTTGTTATCTTCTTTTCTTATTTCTTAGAGTAGCCATTCTAGTGGGTAAGTGGTATGTCATCATGGTTTTGATTTGCATTACTCTAATGGCCAATGATATTGACATCTTTTCATAAATTGTACATTTATGTATCTTCTTTGGAAAAATATTTATTCAAGTAATTTGCTCAATTTTTAATTGGGTTATTTGTCTTTTGCTTGTTTTATTATAAAAGTTATTTATAAATTCTGGATATTAAGCCCTTATCCAATGTAGTTTGCAGCTATTTTCTACCAATCTGTAATGTGACTTTCACTTTCTTGACAATATCCTTTGATGTTCAAAAGTTATTTTAGTTTGGTGAAGTCAAAATAATCTATTGTTATTTTTGTTGCTTGTGCTTTTGGTGTCGTATCTAAGAATACATTACTAAATCCCAAGTCATGAAGATTTTCCCAGTATTATCTCAATGCAGATATTTTGCCTTGCAAGAAACCTCCTCTTTCTCAACAGGCTCTTAACACCTTTCCCTTCTTTGACAACCAATAATTAGCTTAAGTAACAATATACATGATGGGCCTTCTAAGGGAGGAGAGGGAGTTATTGTTCAAAGGAGCTGCATAACCTAGCCAACATCTATCAGCCTCAGACAGAAGAGTATATATAGGTCTGAATCCTGAGGGTGAATAATCAATCAGTAGGATAAGGAAGAATTTATTCATGAGAGAGCTTTCTTCCATGTTACAGGAGTAAACCCTGGTAAAGACACAGAGACGGTGCTATCATAATGTTAGAATGGCTCTTGGAATCTTGGAGAAAGGACCTCAATAAAATTCTCCCTTTAGGATAATGATGTCATATTAGACTAGGTGACCAAGAAGTAGTGAGTACCTTAGAGGACTTGGTGCTACAGATCGTGAGAGTTAAATCCTGTGATGATCAGTGAAATTGTTTTGAGTGCGGTGGTTGGGCTATACTGAGAGAGCCCCCCCTAAATAGAGGACAAATTAGCACATTTCATGACTTCCACTATTAACAAGGAAGTACAATACCTAGTACACTTCTTTGAGTTTGGGAGGCAGCAATTTCCACACTCAGCAACACTGCTTCAACGCTTTTGCCAGGTAAATGTGTGGCTTTCAGTTTTGAATGAGGCCCTTTAGCAGGTCTAGGCTGTGACTCTGATTAAAAACTGTATTTACATAACACGCAGTTATAAAAGGATAAAACAAACAGGCAGGAAGTTAGTACAGACGCCAGTCAGGAGGGGCCACAGCGGTGGCCTGCAGCGCCGCCCAGGATGTTCGCCTTTAGAAATGATTCCACCAGTTTCCCGGAAAGACCCTACAGGTGTTCCAGGTCCTCCACCTGGCTAAAGGGGCCTTGAAGCTCCCTCCAGCCCACGATGAGCTGGGCCTTCTTCTGGCTAATGCACTGCAGGCTGCGCAGATCTCGGGCTGAGCTCTCGTTCAGCAAGTCCAAGATTATTTTTGGCGCCCGTGGGCCAACAGTTCAGGGCTGATTTGCAGCTCCCAGCAGTCCTCAGCCTTGTTCTTTTTTGGGGGGGGGTGGGGGTGGGGGTGCGCTGGTTTATTGGGGCTGGTCCCAAGCGGGGCCTCTAGAAGAAGGTGTTGGGCCTCTTGGTGGTGAAGCGCGGCTTGTGCTGGTGCCGCAGGACGCGGTGAGGCAGCGGGAACTTAATCTTGGAGTCCTGGAACTGCTTGACCGCCGGCTGCGGCACTTGCTGGCCGCGATCTCCTCCACCTTCATGATCTGGCTGGAGTGGGCGCGCACGGTGCCGGGCACCCATGTCGCGGTAGCACTGGGTGACGGCACCGGCCGTGGAAAGGTCACGGTATTCCCGGTACATGTTGTGGGTCCCGCTGCGGGAGTCGTAGCGCAGTCAGATGCCAAAGTTCTTCACCCGCAGTGGGGACTTCTCCAACACCTGCCCACAGTACACAATTTCGCCAGAAGACTTCTTCATCTTCAGCTGAGACACGATATACCAGAAGCAGGAGTGGCGACAACGTGGTTGGGAGCTAAGATCCGCATGAGGTAGAAAGACGGCGTCCGGCACTTGGGGGTGGGCAGGCAGCGCCCCACCACCTTGTACTCTCGCAGTGTGCCGGAGGCCTTCATGGCACTGTCTCCGCGCTCACCGCCACCCACGAAGAGCCCTGCCACTTGGGCCATTGTAGCAAACAGATCTATGCATCTGAAGTTGTTTACATTGCCAAGCAAACTCCTCCTCCATCACGCCTCTAAATCTACATTGAAGAGGTGGGGGTCTGAGAAAATGTAGTTTCCTTTCTATTTACAAGGACTCAAATGTGGAAGTGAAACCCATGAGGCAATGGTGAAGCTAAATACCCCTGTGCTGTTCTCCAAAATCAGGAAATTGGAGCAAAAAATTAAAACAAATGGAAAGGGAGGTCCCAGTGGCCCTCTGCCTTGAATGTCTAATTCATTTTAAGAGTTGTTAAAATGATTTTTATATAGCAACAAAATTTTAATGCTGTTTATAATTATTTCAAACAATTTACATAGAAAATATAAAGATATTTTTGAAGTTTTAACCCTACATTCCTGACTAACCAAAAATGAGGATAAAACTGGAGTAACAAAATCAGTCATAAAATCATGATTTGGGGTTTTTCCTACAGGATACAATGGAACATCACCATTCCCCCATCCTGCCCTGCTGCAACTTCCTGGGTTTCTACCTGCTGCCAGAGTAGAAGATTCCAATATCCTTGCAGATACCTACTGCAGAATATAGCAAGACCCACCATGGCCTTGACTCTTCCTTTATTATAGTCTTTCCCACAAGATGGGAACTCAACCCAGGACAGCCTGGGTAATAATACACACTAGATTGCCCACTGTAGTTGCATATCTCATGACTTGATACTCAGTGGGAATAACTTTTAACCATACATCCTTATGGTGAAATTATTTTCAGTAATAATAATGTTATGAAATGAAATGTGTAGGACAATGGCTAGAAGAGAATTGCAATAATGATCTTTTTTTAATTTTTTGAACTTTGTATATATAATCATGCCAGTAAATAATTAAGAAGAAAATTTCATTAAAAAAGAAAGATTAATAAAAATAATATTTTAATTACAGTAACATACTTTTCATTTTGTAATAAATATTTTCCAACACATGGCAAAGTGAAAGGAAGTTTACATTGAATACTTTTGTAGCCACCACATAGATTTTACCAATAACATTTTACTATACTTATTTTGTTGCACAGCAATCCATGAACCCATTCTGATATCCATCTATGGATCTTAATTTTTGTATATAAATATTTTTTTATTTTAAAATATTTTCATATTTACAGAAAAGTTGCAAAAGTAATATAATGAGTTCCCACATACCACACACTCATCATCCTATATTATTAATATTTTAAATTACTATGGTACATTCATCACAATTAACAAAACAAAATTGACCCATTATTTTTAATTAAATTCCATGCTTTATTTGGATTTCTTTAGTTTTTACCTAAGGTTTTTCTCTGTTCCCAATCTCATCCAAGAAATCCTATTACATTTAATTGTACCCTTAGGCTCCTCTGGGCTATGGCACTTTTTCTGAATTTTCTTATTTTTGAAGACCTTGAAAGTTTCAAGGAGTACTGGTCAGGTATTTTATAGATTTCCCTCAGATGGTGTTTGTCTGATATTTTCCTTATGCTTAGTCTAGTGTCATGAGTTTCTGAGAGTACGACCCATGTGGCAAAGTGCAGTTCTCAAAACACTCATATCAAGGATCCATGATATCAACATGAGTTCTAATTGATGAGTTAAAATTGGTGTAGAAGTTTGGCAGTTTTGATATAGTTATGAATTCCAAAAATAGATATTGGATTATGCTTGTAAATTGGTCTATTAATTTGGGCATGATTAAGTTATGATTAGGGAACTGACTGGGCCAGTTCAGTAGGGTGTTGAGCCCCACTCTGGTGGGTGGGGTCTCAAAGATAAAAAGACATGGCAAAGGACAGAGTGGGAGTTTTGATGTTGAAGTTCTGATGAGGAAGCAAGAAGGTTCCGGGAAAAGAGATGAGCCATTCACATGACAATTCACAGCTAGCCTTTGGGAGAGAGGCAAAGCCTAAAGACCCTCATCGTCTACATCTGACCTTTTGGAGGAATTGGATGAGCTGAGCCCAGAGACAAGTGGAGCCCTGGGAGGAGAGGAATCCAAGAAATCTGAACCCTGGCAAATGTTGGCAGCTGTCTTGCTCCAACATGTAACAACAGACTCTGGTGAAAGAAGAAACTTATGCTTTATAGGCTGGTAACTGTAAGCTTCTACCCCAAATAAATACCCTTTAAAATGACTAACACTCAGAGGACTATTGCTGCTCCCTTGGAGACTGTGGCAGAGCTCTCCAGGCTAGGAATTCAGATTCCCTCATTTGTTGGGTGATTTTCCACCCATCGTGACCATGCCCCATCTTTTGATCTTTTGATCGATTTTGTAAATCTTTCATGTATATTCGGATGAACTAATTCCCATGAAACCCCCCTCCCAGATACCCCCCACCAATAATCCCCTGCAGTACCCATTATAACTCTTCTGTGATCCAAATCCTCCATGAATATGTAGTCCATAAAATAATCAAATACACTTACTAGGAAAAAGAAACAAGTATGATAAGCTTACATGCAAGAGACAAACAGAAGGAAACTCAGGGAAAAAAAAAAACAAATCAAACAAAAAAAACAAAACGATATAAAATATAATTAGCGGTTTGGGACATTCAGAAAATGGGTGACAAGGCAAAGGAAATGCCTTTAAAATATATATATATAAATTCATTCTTTTTTCCTTTCTCTACTTTTTTTCTTTCCTTCCTTTTATCACTGTGTTATCGGATGTCTGGTGTGCCATGACACCTTCACCCTCTCAATCCCCATTGTCTCCCAATTTTTCATTTGATATTCAAAGAAGTTTTAGGTCACAGCAAAGTCACATACGGAGTGCCGGAGACTCCCAGATACCAAACCACCCCAACTTCCCCTCCCCATATTGACCCTCCCTTTTTTTTTGAATGTTAGCATTGTTATAACTGTTATACAGATAGCAAAATACAGTGTCTGTCAAAATAGGATGACCCACTGATGTGTTCTTTTTATTGATGACTACCCTTTTGAGTCTGTGCTCTTGTAACTGAGACTTAGCCTGTAGTTGTGGGGTGCCTAAGGGTTGCCACCTGGGAGCCTCCTTGTTGCTCAAATGTGGCCTCTCTCTAAGCCAAACTCAGCATATGATTGCATTACCTTCCCCCCAGCGTGGGACATGACTCCCGGGGATGAGCCTCCCTGGCAACAAGGGATTAATACCAAGTGCCAACTGGCAACACAACTGGAAAAAGACCTTGAATTAAAGGGGGAAAAGGTAAAGACAAATGAGTTCAAGTGGCTAAGAGACTTCAAAGAGAGTCAGGAGGTCATCCCAGAGGTGACTCTTATGCACACCTCAGTAGGAGCTCATAGAACATCTAAGTGCCTATCACCCCACATAGAGGGGCTCCTGAGAGCTCTGGAGACACCCAGGTCCTATATAAGTGGGGTTAGACCCAGAGACTGATGTCTTATCAGTGGGCTCTATTTTGGAATCTGTGCTCTTGAGAGTGAGAGAATTGGACTCAAATAAGTCCTCCCTGCACATGGTTCATCAGTCTCTTCTATTCAAACATATATGTGATGCTGAAGTTCTTAGGTATACTTCCAGAGACTGGAGCCTCTGGCCTACCTATAGGCCAGGTGTGCATGGAATCTCGGTGGAGCTGCAACTCCTACCCTACAGCTCAATGGACTCATTCAAGTCACCTGGCGAGGAGACAACAATAGGCAATGGCCATCCCAGGCAATGGACAGGGCCTGCATCTGCAGGCAGGATCATCCCACCCACCATATCCATAGGATATAAGCCCTCTCTCACTTGGAGGTGTAGTGGACATCACCATCCTAGTCCCCTCAGGATTGGGGGAAGAACTATGGACTAGAGTGGACATGATGGTATTCTGTTGTTCACATATGGTGATTCTAGCAATGGAAGAAATTATAACAATGAGGTGGAGCCAGTGGCCACTAGACACTTTTGGGGCAGGGAGGGGATGAGCAGTTGAAATACAGGGGTTTCTTTGGGATTTGGAGGTTGTCCTGAGTACGTTTGTGGCAACGGATGTAGGCCATTTTAAAATAGCACATATCACTAAGAACTGTGTGGGAGAGAGTGTTGTCTACGGGGTGAACTGTGGTCTATGGTTGGTGGCAAGGCCCCAGGATGTGTAAGTCCATTGAGGGTGGTGGGCCACACTTGTGGGAGATGTTTGTGTGAGATGTGGTGGGAGGTGTGGGAGGTGGGCAACATGGGAATCCCAGTGGGTTATGTGTAATATTTTGGGTATCTAAGCACCTCTTAAAATATATTTATATATATACATAAATAACATTTTTGTAAGCAAATGCACATGTATGCATATACATTTATATATCATTTTGCAAATGTTGGTATGTATTGTGAAAATTTTCATTTTTACCCACAATAAAAAAATAAATAAAAAAAAGACTAACGGATTTCTGGTATTTTGCATTAGCACCCCTTTGGCTGACTAATACACTTGGTCTATTGGTTGTTACTGCCTGACAGTTTTCTCCACTGTAAAGTAAATTATATCCCCCTTTCCCAACTGTAATCTTCAAATACAAATCACTAAGCATAACCCACTTAGGCTCAGTTGGTGCTACATTTACATGAGGGGGGAAGATCTACATAAATTATTTGGCGTCGTCTGCAGAGGATATTTGTCATTTTCCCATTTATTTATATTATATAGATACATGCATACTTATTTTATTCGTTGAGTTATAATCCTATATTACTTTATTTATTTTCTTCCACCAATACTTTAACGTTTGGAAGCTCTTTCCTTTGGCTCTTGTGTCCCTTTGAATTTTCCCTCATTCTTTTTTTTTAATGAGAAAATCTTTGAGAAAATGTTAGTAAATTGAACTAAGAAATATGCAGAAATGGTAAAGCCCATGATTTACCCAATAGTGCAAAGATCAATTAATATAATTCATCACATTAATAAACTAAAACAAACAAAAATAGAAAAATCCATTTGATCATCCTATTAGATACTGTAAAACCATTTGTTTAAATTAAACATTCTTTCACTTAAAAAATGCTTAGCATACTACCATTAAAAGGAACTTCCTCAACTTGATAAAGAGTGTTTATAAAAATATAACACTGAAGATGATTTATTTCATGCTTTCCTTCTAATTTGGGAAAAAAGAAATTATGTCTTCTCTTGCCACTTTTATTCACATTATTCCAAAGCACCAGGTCTGTGCAGTAAGAGCAGAAAAGGAGAGAGAGAGACAGAGACAGAGAGAGAAGAAACATATATGGAAGTAAACTTATCTCTCTTCATTTACAGTAATATTGTTTACATAGAAAATCACCTGAATCATCATCATAAAAAATGCACTACAACTATTAAGTGGCTTTAATAGTGTTATAGAATACAAAGTCAACATAAAAATTCAATAATATTTGTTTAAATTAGCAGCAAACGTCTTGCTTTTAACTTTTTAAAAGTTCTTTCACAGTACCTTTAAAAAATGCAAGAGGCAGAATGAAAAATAATAAAAGTATGAAATGTCTCTACACTAAATCTTATAAAACACTACTGGGAAAAAGAAGCACCAAAAATGGAAAGATATTCTATGCTCATGGCTGAGAAGGCTCATTATTGATAAGATATCAGTTCTCATCAAAATAATATTTTATTTCTACACATTCCAAAAAAAATCCACAATGCTGTTTTGTAAATTTGACAAAATTATTCCTAAATTTATATGGAAATGCGTGTTATCTACAATAGCCAAAAAGATCTTGAAAGCTGGATCAATGCTGGAGGATTTACAATAATTGAATTTCAAGATTTCTGTAAAGATACAATAAACAAGAGTTATGGAATGGGCATAAGGAAGAAAATTAGATAAACATAACAGGTTAGAAAATCCAATAATAGAACTATGTGGTGTCTTGATTTTTTTTTAAAGGCATCAAAACAATTCAATGGGGAAAGTAAGCTGGAACAACTTGATTTCACTTGGAAAAATACAAACTGATTGCAACTATAGACAATGCAAAAACTGAGTCTGAGATAGATAGGCTTAAACATAATTGTTGAGTATAAAGCTTCTAATTTTATATTAAATATAAAGTTGACTAATTAAACATAATCAAAATCATATCTTCTGTTTATCAAAATATACCTTGAAGAAAATTAATACTCAAGCCAATGATTGGGATAAAATATTCACAAAACATATATGACAAAGCGCTTAGGATGCCTAAGAGTTACTTCCTGAGAGTCTGCTTTTTGCTCAAATGTGTCCTCTCTCTAAGTCAAACTCAGCATGTAAGTGCATTGCCTTCCCCCAGTATGGGAAATGAATCCCAGGGATGATCCTCCCTGGCACCAAGGGTTTACTACCAAGCACAAACTAGCAATGTAACTGGAAAAAGACAGTGACCAAAAGGGGAAAAAGGTAAAGACAATGAGTTTATATGGCAACTAGACTTCAAAGTGAGTTGGTAGGTCATTCAATAGGTTACAATTATACACATCTCAGCAGTATCCCATTGACTGCCGAAGTAAATACTACCTCAAATAGCAGAGCTTATGAGATCTCTGGAGACATCCAGACACAATAGTCAGGGCAGATTTCTCAGGAGTTTGGTGCCTTGACAGTGGGCCTTATTTTGGAATTTATGCTCCCCAGTGTGTCAGAGTTGGATTCAGTTGTGGTTTCCCTACACATGTCTCTTCTGACCCTTCTATTTGAACCTATAATTAGTACTAGAGTTGATAGGTGTATTTACAAGAGACTAAATCTCTGGACTATCCATGCACCACCTGGGCCCTGAATCTCAACAGAGATGCAATATCTACTCTCCAATTCATTGGACTCACCCAGGACAACTAACAAGGAGATGATGATAGACAATGACCATCCCAAGGAACTGAGAGAGTCTACAAATGCAAGCAAGATAGTCTCATCTCTGCCCTATGGGTTCTAAGCCCCCTCTCAATTAGAGGTAGAATGGATATCACCTTCCCAGAATCCTTAGGATTGGGGAATGAACTATGGACTAAAGTAAACTTACTGGTATACTATTTTTTTTTTAAAGATTTTATTTATTTATTCATTTATCCCCCCCTTGCTGCTTGTGCTCACTGGGTCAGCTAACCACGCCATGCAGGCAGGCTTGCCTTCACCAGGAGGCCCCGGGAACCGAACCTGGGTCCTCCCATATGGTAAACGGGAGCCCTACTGATTGAGCCACAGTCGCTTCCCAGTGGTATACTATTTTAAACTTACTATGATTCTGGCAATGGAGAAATTATATAATTTATATGGAGGCAGTGACCACTGGAGCTTCTGAGGGCAGGGAGATGGAAAAACAGGTGTAATATGGGGTATTTTCAGGACTTGGGAATTGTCTTGAATGGCATTACAATGACAGATACAGGCCATTACATATCTTTCCATAACCTACAAAATTGTGCAGGAGAGATTGTAAACTACAATACCAACTATCACCCATGCTTGGTGACTATTCTTCAAAATGTTTTCAGCAATTGTAACAAATATACCACACTAATGAAGGATATTGTTAATGTGGGAAAATGTGGGACGTGTAGGGAGTGAGGCCTATGGGAATACCCTATGTTTTTATGTAACATTTATTTAATCTAAGCATCCTTAAAATTTTTTTTTCAAAAGATTATGCTTAGGGTTATGGATAATGTTATGGTCAGAATATTATATACAATTTGTCATTGGTTATGGTTTGGTTCACTACAGAGTTAAGAGTAGGGACAGTATATGGTGGGGTTTAGGTTTATACTTAAGTATAATATTGTTTGGCTAGAGTAGGGTTAAGTTAAAAATAAATTCATTATTGGCTTTTAAATTAAAACTAACTTATTATTCCTTTCTTATGTTTTTTAAATTTTAAAAATTTAAACTTTTTAAAATTGATGATTATCATCCATATATGAAGATTCATAAACAATAAGTCTATAGTAAAAGTTGTGAACTTAGAAAACAAACATGCATTTCACCATACAGGGTTCCCAAACTTTACCCTACCATAAACTACTTGCATTGTTGTGAAACAATTGTTACAAATTATGCAAGAGTAGCATCAAAATATTTCTAACTATAGCCAATATCTTACATTTGGTGTATTTTTCCACCAACCCACCTGGCTATTGACACCCTGTATTAGTATTATATATTTTTGTCATTCATGAGAGGATGTTCTCATATTTGTTTGGTTAATCACAGTCCATATTCCACCACAGGATTCATTGTGTTATATACTCCCATGCTTTGTACAACCCACTCAAAGTGTACACTCAGTGGCTCTCATATTCATCACAAAGTTATGCTATCACCTCAGTCAAATTTAGAACATTTTCATTAAACCAAAAGGAAATATCCCACACCCCCTTATACCTCTCTAATATTGTATATAATTGATATAATATCTTCTTTGCCATTGCCTCAAAAAATTACAATACTACTATTTACTATAACCCATTTGTTATATTAGTTGTAATTTTCCCATGTATCACTGTATTCTTAATTTTTTTAAAGAGCATTCTTGTACTATTAACCACAATCTTCATCCACCACCAAAATCACTCTTTTACAGCCAGTTCATTATTCTCTAGCTTCCTTTCAATTGAAATATTACACCCACAGACTTCTCTCAGCCACAATCAAATTTATAAATCAGCAGTGTTAGTTATACTCACTGTAATGTATTACCATCAATTCTATTCATTTCCACATATTTACAATAAACCTTATTAAAAATTCTACATATATTAAGCAACAGCTCCCATTCTCAACAAACATTCTATTTCCTAGTAACCTATTATGGTAGTTTGAGATTATATATGAAACCCAAAAATAGAAAGATTATGTTTGTAAACTAATCTTTTCCTCTGCATGTGATACCCTTTGTATTATATACAAATATTTTAAGTTTATTTGGTAAAATCAACTTAGGGCTTTTGAATTGAACACATCATTAGAGTGTGTAACTCAGGTTGAGTCCCCACCCCCTTGGTGGGCTCATATAAATGGGCATTCATTCAAGAAGACATGAGAAGAGAGAGAATGCGTTCTGTCATGTTTGATCCTGGGGCTCTTGGGAAAGATGAGCCATCCTGATAGATTGCAGCTGAAGAGAACAGAGCAGCTGAGCAGTTGAGAAGACCCAGAAGGAAATGAACCCTATGCCAGAGACTGATATAGGAAACTCTGAGAGACCAGGCAGACATCATTAGCAACTCTCTTGCATCAACACATGGCAACTGATTTTGCTGAGAAAGCAACCTGAGTTGGATTCTTTAAGGCCTTTTAACTGTAAGCTTCTACCCCAAATAAATACACTTAATAAAAGCCAACAGATTTCTGATACTTTGTATCAGCACCCCTTTGGCAGACAAATACACCTACACGCTAGAGTTTACCTCTGAGTTTATTCATTTTACTTCATATTAGTGAGACTATACAGATTTGTCCTTTTGTGTTTGACTTATCTAACTCAGATTAATGTCCTCAAGATTCATTCATGTTGTCATATGCATCTCAATTTCATTTCTTCTTACAGCTGAATAGTATTTCATTGTATGTATATACCACATTTTAAAAATCCACTCATCAACTGATGGACACTTGGGTTGTTTCCATATTTTAGCAATTGGAAATAATGCTACTATTAACATCAGTGTGCAAATGGCACTTCATTTCCTTGCTATCAGTTCTTCTGAATATATTACTCAGAAAGGGATTGCTGGATAATATGGCAGTTCTATATTTGGTTTCTTGAGGAAGCACCAAACTGTCTTCTACAAAGGCTGCATAATTCTACATTCACTCAGGAAAAGTGAAGGAGTGCTCCTATTTATCTACATCATCTCCATCACTTGCAGTTTTCTGTTTTTTAAACAATGGACTTTCTATGAGGTGTGAAATAATAACTAAGTGAAGTTTTGATCAGCAAAACTAATAGCTAATGATGTTGAACCTTTTTTCATGTGCTTTTTGGTCATTTTGTATTTCCTCTTCGGAGGATTGCCTATTTAAGTCTTTTGTCCATTTATTTTATTTTTTTTTAACTTTTTAAATTTTTTAACACATTTTTATTACAAAAGTTGTGAATTTATAAAACAATCATGCACATGTGTGGAATTCCCATACAGCATCCCTTCACCAACATACCACACTAATATGGAATATTTGTTCCAGATTATGAGATAATATCAGATAATACAAGTATCTATGGTCCATAGCATACACTTGGCATATTTTTTCCATATGCCCCTATTAGTAACACAGTATATGTTTGTCTTTGATGCAAGAATATTACAGTATTGCTGTTGACTATAGTCCATAGGTTACATTAATTGTATTTTTCACATGCTTCTCCACATTCTCACCAGCGTGCAATAGTGGCATGCATTCATTTTGTTCACAGGACATTCTTACATTTGTACCATTAACCACAATTCTCATCCACCTCTAGGTTCACTGTGTTATTCAGTCTGTAGATTATTCTCCAGCTTTCTTTCAATTGACATTTACATCCCTAGACTATCCTTTTCACCCACAATCCCATTTATAAAAAAGCACCCACTCATTGTAATGTGTTACCATCAACTTTATCTATTTCCACACTTTTACAGACAAGTTAAAACTTCTACATACATTAAGCATCAGTACTCCTATTCAGCCCTCCTCTTTTCTCCTAATAACCTAAACTCTAGGTTTTTAACTTGATGCAGTTATTTTTCAAATTTTGTTCATATTAGTGAAACCATGCAGTATTTGTCCTTTTGTGTCTGGTTAATTCACTTTGCATAATGTCTTCAAGATTCATCCATGTTATCCTATGTGTCCTAATTTCATTTCTTCTTACTGCAGCAGAGATTCCATAATATGTATATAACACATTTTGTTTATCCATTCATTGGTCAATGGACATTTGAGTTGTTTCCATCTTTTGGCAATTGGGAATAATGCCACTATGAACATCGGTGTACAAGTGTCTGTTCATGTCACAGTTTTCAGTTCTTATGAATATATTCTTAGTAGAGGAATTGCTGGATCATATGGCAGTTCTATAATTAGCTTCTGGAGGAAATATTTCCAAATATTTTCTCTCATTGAGTGGGTTTCCTTTTCACCTCTTGACAAAATCCTTTGATGCATAAAAGTGTTTAAGTTTGAGGAGGCCCAATTTATCTATTTTTTCTTTTGTTGCTCATGCTTTGGGTGTAAGGTTTACAAAACCACCACCTACCACAAGAGCTTGAAGATGTTTCCTTATATTTTCTTCTAAGAGTTTTATGGCTGCAGATTTTATATTTAGGTCTTTGATCCATTTTGAGTAAATTTTTGTATAAGGTGTAAGATAGGAGTTCTCCTTTATTTTGGACATGGCTATCCAGTTCTCTAGACACCTTTTGAATAGATGGCCTTGATTCTCCTGGGATCTCTCTTGCAGACTCAGGCTTGGAGCCTTTTTCTCCAACACCTGGGACTCTGCCAAGAGCAACTCTTCCCTATATCTAGAAGAGAAATAAGAGAACCATGAATTGAGGCAGTGTGGGTCTCCTGATAGGCAGCAGGGATCAAGGGGCACAGGTCCCCCTTAGCTGTGAACAATACAACCTCATACAGGGCCTGGTGGTAAGGAGGAGGAAGAGGCAAGTGCTTTAATAATCATTATTTCTTTATGTACAATTCATTTTTATATAATATTTCATTGCCATTAAAACATCTATTAACTTTATCTGAAAGTAAAACATTTCAGCTGTGGTCAAAAAGGAAAAATATGCTGGAAAGAATATTAGTCAGACTCTTTAGTTGAAGATTGTAGGAACACATCTTTACCCAAAATAGGGAGTACAGATTGGGATATGGGGGATCTACAGGAGTGAAGTACTGCAAGAACCAGTCTGCCCTGAGATTTTGCATCTGAATCTGGGCTATACTATGCCCAGGAAGGTGTTTGACTATCTGTGTCCCATCTGTGAATCAAAAAAGGCCTCTTGGTATCTGTAAGCATTTTCTAACTTCTCACATTTCTCCTCTGGTTGGCTCATGGCTGCTGGCATCTCTAGTCTAGGTTTGTAAAATAAAAGCTTTTGAGTTTTGTGTGGCTGGCCTCAAGGGGCAGTATTTTGTAACCTACACATCATGTTCTCCCATTTTTAAAAAATGATATTGCCAACTCAAAGAAATGATGACTAGTTTCTTAGAAAAGCACTTGCCAAAAAAAAAAAAAAAAGCCAATAAACCATGTTTATTTTTTTGTGTTAATAATATATCCTACAACAATTTTTAAAGCTTTTATTAGCTCTAATTGTTTTCCTGTCAGTTCTTTGGGATTTTCTAGTTTTAGGATCATGCCCTCTGTGAATAGACATAATTTTACTTCTTCTTTTCAAATTTGGATGACTTTTATTTCTTTTTCTTTTATAATTTCTCTTGTTAGAACTTCTGGCACAATGTTGAACAGTACTGGTGAAAGCAGACATTCTTGTCTTGTAATCAATATTAGGGGAAAAACTTTCAGTCTTTCAGCATTGACATCAATTAACATTGACTGATTTTCTTATGTTGAACCATCAATACATTTCTGGAAAAAATCTTCCTTGGTCATGCTATTGGTCAATATGCTGTTGAATTCAGTGTGCTAGTATTTTAGTGACGATTATTAAAACATATTTTTAAAATTTATTGAAGTATATCACATTTACATAAACATACATAAACAATAAGTGAATAGTAATAGTTGTGAACTTACAAAACAAACATATATAACATCATACAGGGACATCATACCTCATCCTACCAACAATATCTTGAATTGTTGTGAAATATTTTTATCTAATGATTAAAGAGCATCCTACTGCAATATTACTACCAACCAAAATATATTACATTTGATGTATTTTCCCTCAACCCACCCTATTATTATTATATCATTTATATATGAACATACATAAACAGTAAGATTATAATAAAAGTTATGAACTTACAAAGCAAATATGCATAACATCATACAGGGATCTCATACGTCAGTCCTCTAATAACACCTTGCATTGTTGTGAGACATTTTGTTACAAATGATGAAAGAATATCATCAAAATCTTACTACTAACGATAGTCTATCTTACATTTGGTGTATTTTCCCCCAACTCACCCTATTATTTTTTTTAAATATATTTTTATGGCAGAATTGTTAAACTTAAAAATCAATCATGAACATGTGCAGGATTCCCATACAACACCCATCCATCAACACACCATACTGTGGCGGAACATTTGTTAAAGATTATGAGATAATGCCATCAGACTATTACCAGATTCATAACATATATTGGGCATACTTCTTCCATACTCTGCCATTATCAACACAGTACATCTTTGGCTTAGATTCATGAATATTACATTATCACTGTTGACCACAGTCCATAGGTCACTCCTGTTGTATTTGTCTCATGCTTCTCCACATTCCCACCACCCTGCAATAGTGATGTACATCTGTTCTAGCTCAAAAAGAACACTCTTACATTGGTACCATCAGCCACAATTCTCATCCAACTCTGGTTTTACTGTGTTATTCAGTCCCTAGATTATTCTCTAGCTTTCTTTCAATTGGTATTTTCATCCCTAGACTACCCTTTTCAGCCACAATCTAATTTATAAACCAGCTGTAACTCACTATGTGTTACCATCAACTCTATACAACTGCACACTTTTACAATAAAGTTGATTAAAAATTTTATATACATTAAACATCAGTAGTCCATCTCAGTCTTCCTCTTAACTCCTTTAAGAATCCACCACCTACTACCAGGTCTTGAATATATTTTCCCATATTTTCTTCTAGAAGCTTTATTGTTCTTATTTTTACATTTAGGTTTTTTTATTCATTTTGAGTTAATTTTTGTATAAGGTGTGAGATAAGGATCCTCTTTCCTTTTTTTTTTTGACTATGGGTATCAAGTTCTCTCAGCACCATTTGTTAAATGAACTGTTCTGTCCAAGCTGGGTTGGTTTGACAGGCTTGTCAAATATCACTTGAACATAGATGTGAGGGTCTGTTTCTTAACCATAAATTCTGTTACATTGGTCTATGTGTCTGCCTTTATGCCAGTAGCATGCTGTTTATACCACTGTAATGAAGTAATATTATTTAAAGTCTGGAATTGAGAGTACTCCAACTAGTTTTCTTTTTAATATATTTCTGGCTATTCAGGACCACTTAACCTTCCAAATAAATTGAATAATCATGTTTCCCAATTATTTTAAAAATGCTGCTGGAATTTTTATTTGTATTGCATTGAATCTGTATATCAATATGGGTAGAAATGACATCTTAATAATATTTTGACTTCCAATCTGTAAGCATGTAATGTTCTTCCAATTATTTATGTCTTTTTTTTTTAATATTTCTTTTAACAATGAATTGTAGTTTTCTGAATACAAATGCTTTCTATCATAGGTGATGTTTATTCCTAAATATTTGATTCCTTTAGTTGCTATTGTAAATGGGATGCTTTTTTCATGACTTCCTCCTCAGATTGTGCATTACTAATGTTTTTTAAAAGTCTATTTCATCTAATATAAATATAGGTACTCAAGCTTTGTTTTCTTTTGTTTTGTTTTGTTTTTCGCTACTGAATGTGTAGAATATCTTTTCCCAGTCTTTCACTTTCAGTCTATTGGTATCCTTGGGTCTAAGGTGAGTCTCTTGCAAACAGCATATAGGTGGCTTATATTTTCTTATCCATTTTGCCAGTCTGTGTCTTTTGATTAGGGAATTTAGTCCATTAATATTCAATGTGATTACTGTAAAGACAGTTCTTATTTCACCCATTTTAACCTTTTTTTATTTTCACCACTCTTTTGAGACTTTCAGTTACTTTTACTTATATAATCTTCATTTAGACTCTCTTCCAAGCTTCTTTCTCCTGTTTTTTTCTTTCAGACTGTAGTGCACCCTTTAGTATTTTCTGCAAAACTTGTCTATTTATTTCAAACTCTCTCAGTTTCTGTTTTTCTGTGACTATTCTAAACTCACCCTCACTTTTGAAAGACAGTCTTGCTGGATAATAAGATTCTTGACTGGAATTTTTTCTCTTATAGCATCTGCAATATATCATACCACTGTCTTCTTGTCTCCATGGTTTTTTATGAGAAATCAGCATTTAATCTTACTGGGTGTCCCTTATATGTTATGCGTTGCTTTTCTCTTGCTGTTCTCAGAATTCTCATTGGTCTTTGGCATTTGGTTTTCAGATTTGTATGTGTCTCAGAGTTGTTCTATTTTGATTAATTTGGATAGAGTATGTTGTGCTTCTTGGACATGGATATCCATGTCCTTCAATAGAGTTGGGAGATTTTCTACCATTATTTCTTCAAATATTGCTTCTGCCCCTTTTCCCTTCTCTTCTCCTTCTGGGACACCCATGGCAGATATGTTTGCATGTCCCTTGCTGTCATTTCATTCCCTGAGCACTGTTCAATTCTTTCTCTTAATTTCTTCATTACTTTTCTTGTATGTTCGCTTTCCAGGGACATTACTTCAACCTTACCAATTCTTTCTTCTGTCTCCTCAAATCTGCTATTATATGATTCCAGCATATTTGAAATTTCATTTAATGGGCCTTAATTCTCCCAAAGATCTGCTCTTTTTTTAAGTATGCTTTCAAATACTTCTTTGTGCTCATCCAATGTCTTTTAATATCCTCAATCTCTTTAGCCATCTCATTGAATTTATTAAGGAGATTTGTTTGAAAATCTATGATTAGTTGTCTAACTCCTTTATGTCATCTGGAAGCTTATCTTGTTCCTTTAACTGAGCCATATCTTCCTGTTTCTTGGTGTGGATTGTAATATTTTGTTGGCATCTTTGCATCTGGCTTACTAGATGTATTTATTCTGGATACAGTTTCTCTCCTCGGTTTAGGGATTTCTTGCCCTTACTCCATTGCCAATTGTGTAGTAGGAGCCAAGCATGTAGTTGGTGCTGTGAGCTATGGAGGCTCAAGCTGTCCTCATTGCCCAAAGGATAGATGAAACATCCCAAATTTCTCTTTTGCCTGGGAAAGGGACATATCCACAGCCATGTGTAATAATCAAAGTCATGCAGGCCTAAACTCTAGTTGCCCAGAAAGACTGATGAAGTTTCACACACCTTCCTCCCCTGCCTAGGGCAGGAATGGACCTGCAGATGTGGACAGCAGTCTATGCCATGTGGGTCCAAAATGATCTCAGTTACTCCAGTAGACTTCTAACTCTTCAGTCTGTGCCAGCCAAATATACCTTCAGTTACCCAGAGAGACTGGTTCAGGGCCTGCCAGCATCCTCCCTGCTAGAGGTGAGGCTGAAGCCTAAGCTAGGGCTGCAATCTGATCTGGATGGAAAGAAGTTGGTCCCTACCATTATTGTGACTTTCAGTCAGCTTCCCATCATGGTGGGCATGGAGCTAAAATGGTGGCTACCAGCCTCTTTCCCACTTGGACATATCCAAACTTTAGCCATTCTTGGTTTATACTTTAGACAGCCAACTTTACTAATCATTAGCTGAAGTTGATGATGAACCATCTCCTCCTCCCCTATTTTTGGGAAGTGGAGCCTCCAATTCCAGCAGTGGAATAGTTCCCAAGGTGACTTGTGCTGCCAGTGGAGGATGGGCACTGGCCTCTGTGGCATGGCATACTCTACTTATGAATGTTCTCTGCAGATAGGCAGTGTCCTCCTTCCATTCTTTCAGGAATGTTGCAGGATGATTTTCTGGTCTCCTGGAGCAATGAAACCGGTGTTTTTGGTAGCTCTTAATGATTACTAATTGCCCTGTAGCTCAAACTGACTGTAGGAACTCATTAATCTGCTGCCATCTTGATGGTTTCTTTTTGTTGAGGATTTTTGCATTTTTTGTTCATAAGGGTAATTGGTCTCAAATTTTCTGATCCAATGCTATCTTTACCTGATTTTGATAACAGTGTAAAACTAGCCTCATAGAATAAGTTAGGGGTTTCTTTTTCCTCTTCACATTTTTGGAAGAATTTGAGAAGAGTTGGTAATTCTTTGAATGTTTTGCAGAATTCACCAGTGAAGTCATCTGGTGTTGAGCATTTGTTTTTTTCCTATTGAGTCTATCTCTTTACTTCTTATAAGGCTGTTCAGATTTTCTGTTTTTCTTGAATCACTTTGAGGTATTTGCATATTTCTAGAAATATGTCCATTTCACCTAGATTATCTAATTTTTTGGCATATATTTGTTGATAATATTACTTGCTAATTCTCTTTATTTCTCCAAGATCAATAGCAATGTCCCAAATTTGAATTTTGATTTTAGTTACTTGTGTCAGAGGCTAAGAAGGCCAAGCTTATTTTCCAGACTATCCTTCCTGAGAAAGTTACAATGATTTCTAATAACTCACCTCCTTATATTCATCTCAATATAGTTTGAAATACTCCTAGTATATATACAGGAATGTTTATTCAAAGAGTTTCATAATCTATTAACTTCTTTCATTTATTCATTCAATTAACACAAAATGCCAATTATCTACCATAGATGAGGCATTAGGGGAAGTATTGGGGATATATTGATTATCAAATCAGTCATGGTGGTGTAAAAGTCTATTTTACTTTTTCTAGATCAAGCTGCAAGCCTTACTTCTCACATGCCACTACCTGCTCCCTCTCCTCTCCTGACTACCCTGAAATCAACCTTACAGGTATTGGGCTTCAGAGTAAAACAACTGAGCCTGATGGGGAAAATAAGGAAAAAGACAACTTCAGATCCTAGCTATTCTAAATATCAAACATGCCCTGAGCTCTCCCTTCTCTTTCCCTCTCACCCCTGCTATCCAGGAGACTGAGAGATTCCTATCTGGGTATTTCCTTATATTCTTCCTCACTCCTAGTACTTACAGACTCCAGGCATCCTAATTACTGCAAAGGAAAACATTCCAAATGAATTGGTGCTAATCACAACCTCAGAAATTCCCTCATCCCTCTCTGTGGAATTGACCCACATCCATCCCAGTGATTAACCACCATTACTATCTTCCAGAGCTTTTAATAGCTTGCTGTCTCTGTTTCAAATAAATTGAGTTCTACTGTCTCTCCTCTGCTGTAGCATCCTCCTGAACAAAGTCATCTTTGGCTGTTTAATATTGTCTGGTACAGTTTTTTCCTTTGGCAGTCAAAGACAAAAACTTGATCGATTAATCAATTACACCAATAAACATCTTAATAAACATCTCACATTGTGGTAAGATTCATGAAGAATATTAAAACTTATTATAAATATGAGTAGAGACAACTCGGGATACTATTTAGGATTAGGGGATTAAAGAATGCCTTTCTGGGGAGTGAGTGGTGGTAGAAGTGGTAGAAGGATATTTAGATATTTGTTTCTTTGTTTGGTTAACAAAAATGATAAGATTTGATACATGAATGTGTGGATGAAGAGAAATGGAAGGTAATATAAATCATTCCCCCAGACACTGCTAGATTGCTTTCCTTCATATAGTTTTACAAAAACAACTTTCTTAGTCTATATATGGAATTACATGTATAGGTTTTTGATGTTTAAATGCAGATACTTCCTTACCTGACAGAGAATCATAGGATTTTGACTACTTTTACCTCTGCTGCGCTCAATTCCGCCTGTCTTCTCCCATCACATCCAACCCTATGGCTTAGGAGAGAGTTGATAAGATCCCATGAGGAAATGGTGTGTGTGTTTTTTTTGCATGGTAAAAATATCTGTATTGTTTTCAAACCAGGGTGGGGAAGGAATGGACCACTTCTGCAGATCCAAAATGGTTAGAAGCCATGTAGGGTTTCAAGGACTTTTAAGAACATTGATGCATACATCTTTACCTATAGTCTCAGGAATACATTCATTCCCAAATAAGACCATGTCTTTGACAAGACTCGTTTGCTGGATGGAGGATTCTGCCTTCACTGATGTTCTACTCTCTTCTAATTTAAGCTCAGAACCTGATTTTCAGGTTGTCTGCTGTCTGGCTGTAGGAGATGAGAGTCTCATTATCTACTGCCAAGGAGGTTCTCTGGTTTTTACACTCATCATTAAATTAGTGATTACTCATATTTTGTCTTTCATTGTCTTTATTTTAAATGCATTGATGTTAGCCAGCAACAGCCATCCAGTTCCATTGTCTTTGAATGATTACTTCAATGACCTTTTGAGATACCTGAAATATTGCAACCTGCTGTGCATCCTCTTCCAGTTCTCCAGGTGTTAAGGTTTACAGTTCCACTGCTATTGGGCCAAGGACTCTGAGTTCTGGACCTACCATTAGTGAGAAGTTCCTCATTCCCAGCCAGTAGCAGATGACTCAGCTCCAAGATCACATTTCCTAATTGAGTCTCTTTTCTAAAATGATCCCAATCTTTTTTTTTTTTTTTTTTATTATTATTATTTTTTTTTACCAACTTTGTAAGCCAGGTTCCTTGGGACTCTCATAATCTGAGGTATGACTGTAGAGGTTTATTGGGGACGGCTTTCTGGAGGTCAGTGCAGAAAGCAGACCAGGGAAAATGAGGAGTTCATTTACAGGTCACTTGTGACAGTGGCCTCAGCTGACCCCACAGAAAGCGTGAGGATTAAGTTTCATGTGTCAACTAGGCTATGATGTTCAGTTATTTGGTCAAGCAAGCACTGCCCTGATTGTTTTTGTGAGGGTATTTTTTGGATTTAAACCATTAGTCAGTTTATTGCATCTATAGCTGATTACATCTACAATAAAAAAAAAAAAAAAAAAAAACAGATTGCCTTCAGGAATGAGAGGAATCTCATCTAATCAGTTGAAGGCCTTAAAAGGAGAAGTAATGATTTCAACACCCAGAGAGAAGAATTTCTATATCTACTTCAGCCCACCAGATTCTCCTGGGGAATTCAACATCAACTTGATGAGAGTTTTCTCCCCTTGCTTCTCTTTCTTTGCAGAACACTGATGAATATGGGGAGCCCTGGAGCTGGGATGGCCCTTCAAAGATGACCTGAATTGAGAAACAGAAATGTGCTTTCTACCTTTGGGTACTAAATGCATGCTGTCTTTGGGAAGAGGGTATAATTTTTGGCTCCCTTTACCCAAAACACCTAGTGGCCACCAAGAGCCATCCCAATCCCTACCAAGACTCTGTGTTTCACCTCCCCAAGGCAACTATTGTAGAGGGAATCAATTTAAACTGATACTTCCAGAATCTGGTGGAATGAGTGCATTGATCAAGAATTCACTACAGGCAAATTGGGTGCTATCATGTGACAGCTTGATTTCTAGAGGCTTGGAAATTCCAGAATCAGTTTCTGTTTTCTTTGTGCCCCAAAATTCAATCTCCAGCTTATCTCTCTGGTCTAGCATTTTGCTATAAGCTGAAAGGAGAAGCCAAGCCACATTCTTTGAGTTTACTTTGGAAAGTTCTTCAGCTAAATGCCCAGGCTCATCATTTTCAAATTCTGCCTTCCACAAAACACCAGGTGTTAATCTTGTTCAGTTCTTTGCAACTGTAAAACATGGATTGCCTTTCCTTCAGTTTCCAATAATAGTTTCATCATTTACTTCTAAGGCCTCAAAGAAGTCTCTTTAGCATCCATACCCCTATCTACATTCTCTTCAAATCTATTTAAGCCTTTTCCATCAAGCATCTCACAACTCCTCCAAATAATGCCCCTCATCCATGTATAAAATCATGCCAGTACTTTGGTAATTGCAAAAGCACAACCCTACTCTGTAACCAAATTCTGTATTAGTCAGCCAAGGCAGTGCTGAAGCAAAATACCAGAAATCAGTTGGTTTTTATAAAGGGTATTTATTTGGGTAGAAACTTACAGTTACCAGGCCATAAAGTGTAAGTTACTTCCCTCAACAAAGTCTATTGCCATGTGTTGGAGCAAGATGGCTGCTGACAACTGCCAGGGTTCAGGTTTCCTGTGTTCCTCTCTTCCCAGGGTTCATTTCTCTCTGGGCTAAGCTCCTCTGTTTCCTCCACAAGGCCAGCTGTAGACTTTCAGGTGACTAGTTCTGTCTCTCTCCCTGGGTCTTGATTCTTCCCAGGCTCAGCTGCTCTGCTTCTCTATATGCTTACTTTCTGGGCTCCAGCTCAAAACTCCTGCATCAAAAGTCCAACTAACTCCTCTGCTCTGCTGTGAAGTTTTGGCTCCCTTTACCTTTGGTGGGTGGGGACTCAATATCCTAGTGACATGGCCCAATCAAAGCACTAATCATAATTTAATCATACACAGGTACAGACCAGTTTACAAACATAGTCCAATATCTATTTTGGGAATTCATAAACCATATCAAACTGCTACAGATATCATTGGAACTATGATATTCCCTTGACTGAAAGTAGTCCTGGGGTGAAATATAATTTATAAGAGAAAAAAATGTCTTTTCAGTTGACCACCTTTATGACATTGCTTATGAAAAGACATGGGTACTTGAATCTTTATGTGCATGTCAAATAATTAAGAAAAATAAAGGATTCTGAATACCTCAAACCTTAAATTGCATTGAACATTTAAATTGGTCTATTTATCTGTGTGAATGTGAGTAACACAATCTGCAGAGCATTATGCATTGAATACTTTTTCTCTTTTTCATTCCTCTCACTTACAATTACATCCTGAATTACTAAATATACAAACTTGAAAAAATATCTCCTTGAAATATAATATGGATACAGGTCAAGAACTATCAAATGAACAATATTCCCAGATGATCCGCTTATGCTCCCTTCTAGTTACCTCTCCCCACTCTCAAGGATAACAATTAACCTGAATTATAATTGCATAGAATAGTTTTGCCTGGTTTCGTACTTTACATAGATAGTGTCATATAGTGTGCACCCAAGTAATGATAATTTTATGTAAATCTTTTGATTACTCATGTAATATACACTGAGCATTAAAAAATGGGAAATTCATCTTAATTTTTAATTAGTTTTTAGATTTTACATATGTTTGTATTCAATTTATTTGATCAACTTTATAAGCTGCTTGGAGGTCCTGCATAAAAAAAATTTCCCATTATTTTATGAGATTCGTATTAATCATTTTAGTCTAATTTTATTATTTTTATTATTTATCTACTTTCTCAAAACTTAATTCTTAGACATATCTAGATGCCTTACAATCTTTGCTACATTTACAGAAAGGATAGAAATATAAGGATAAGACACTTACAATTTATTTTCTAGCTGGTGTGCTTACTGGGAGCTGGTGACCATTATGTAAATAGTTGTGGTTGTCATTTCTGCCCCTGTAAGGACAGCTGTCATTGTTCAGAGCCATATTCTTGGACCTGCTCTCATGTTTGGGTTTGCTGACCATATTATGAGCATAAGTTCAATTAAGAAACAGTCCATCCATCTCATAAACTAAAAGTAAGTAGAGTCATCTCTATCCATTGAAAGACATCATGTGGATTAGTGGTATAAATACCGGGCTTATGCAAAGGTAACTGCTACCTATGATTATAGACAATAAAATCTGAAGACTGTGTCCTGAACAGGACCCAGCATTGCCCTGAGGTAGACTTTATTCTTTCTTTTTAAAGAAGCTTTAGAATACATAAATGTTATATTAAAGATATAGGAAATTTCTCTACTCCAACCCCTCTCTCTCCCAAACTTTCTTCCATTAACAATATCTTTCAGTAGTGTGGTACATTTGTTACAATTGATGAACACATATTGAAGCATTTCTACTAACCATGGTCTATAGTTTACATTATGGTTTACACTTGGCACCACGCAATTTTATCAGTTTTGACCAAATGTATAATGGCCTTATCTTTCATCACAACATCATGCAGAGCAATTCCAATGTCCAAAACAATGCCTCATGTTACACTTATTCTTCCCTTTCCCTTCATCATCATCCTTTTGTTAGTTGTCTTGGATGAGTCTGAAGAACTGAAGAGTGGGTGTTGGCTGCAAGTCAGCTGAGATTCAGGACTCAACAGACATATGAACACTCTGAAGTTTTAAGTCTCTGGACAGATATTTAATGGGTATAGTGCTAATTATAGGTTCACATAAAAGGACAAGAAGAACGATGTATAGGAAAATTATAAATGAGTCCAACTTTGATAGGTTATCATATATTCTAAGGTAAGGCCTACTAATTGGGTGCTGATTTCCTGGGGCTGTTTCCCTACCTATAGCTTTAGATGCCTCTAGAGTCTTCAGGAGTACCCCTGTTTGAGGCACTGTTTATGGTGGTAGTCAATGAAATCCTCCTGAAATGTGTATAACCATAACCTCTGGAGTTACCTCCCACTCACTTTGAAATCTCTTGAGATAGACCTTTTTTCTCTTTCTCCTGAGGAGTAAGAGTAAAATTTAATTACTTTCACTTGAAAAAAAAATTAGATATATCAACAAATTTTAAGAAGGAATCAGAACAGAGTTAATGTAAATATGTGTGTCTTTGTGTGCATATCCCTTCTTTTGTTTGCTTTCAAAGAGGGAAAACCACCCCCATGAGACCTGCAGGTAGCTCTGCCTTAATTTTCTTCTCCTAGATGACCTGAAGGATTCACAGCTGGAAGAGAGGGAGTGACTGTCTCCATGAAATGTTTCCTGGGAAAAGTTCCAGCCACTCTTAGCAGAGACTTGGGCCAGGTTATCACCATTGTGAATTTTAGAGCTACTGTAATTTTTCAGAAGAGGCCAAATCTAGAAAAAGGTGACTCTGAATCATAAGTAGGAACCAATACTGTAAACAACAATTTTTGACAAGACTTTTCAGAATTATTTACATAGATCGATTACAGTCCAACTACGTGACATTGTTGTGAAATAAAATCATACAATACAGGTAAAAACAGGCCATAAACCCCAGTAAAAGTTGTTTGTGTGCCAAATTACAGACGACTCAACAGTTCACATTTTAAGAATTTGAAATGTCTAAAACTAGATAAAGTGGTTTCTCAATAAAAAGAGAGAGGAAAAAAGTAAAGGAAGGAAGGGAAAAGATGGAGGGAGGAAAAAAGAGGGAGGGAGGATGAGGTGGCATTATTGAAACTTGACAAGAAACAATTTAGAAAACATTAGCTAATAAGAATATATTGTTAGAAAGAATGGACAAATGCATAAAAATACAAAATCCTTGTATAGGTTAATGCAGTATTAAACACAGTAGAACACACAGGCCTTATAATACTTTTGTAAAGTCATTTATATAATTTTCCAAGCACTTTTTAAAAATACACTGAGACAAATTCAGGAGCACTCTAGAAAAAAATACAAATTTCTTTAAAGGGCTAGGGCAAGGAAAGGACTGTATAGTCTCAGGGCAGACCACCCCTACTATACAAAGTTGAAACTACATTTCATAATTCCATTCAATCTGGCAGGAAAAACTTTTGTACGGAAGTTGACTGGATTTGAGAGGGTTGTCTTCAAATGTGATCTTACAGCTATCTCTAAAATAATCTTTTTGAAAAACTTATTTTATTAACCCTGTAATATATGGATATATTGATGATTCCTTCTCCAATATAAGAAAAGTAGCAGTGTCGTAAATGTGAAAGGGGCATAGCATATGCTTTAAAGCAAATATAAACCCTCTTTGGATTCCTTTCACATAAAGGGATACAAACTCTTTTAAATAAAATAATACTTCCTTAAAAATCTGCCACCAAACATTTTTTTACGTCATAGAAAAAAAGCAATTTGTAAAAATAAATATAGTTACTTTATTAAAAGGGTCTATTTTAAACCAGCAATTATTTTTCATATAATGGATTTCTAAACATCCATTCAGAAAATTAAAATAGATAATACTGACTACAAAGCACACAAGGCATGTTTGCAAAGGATTAAAATATTTCATTCCCTGGAAAAGAATACATTTAGTACATTATAGTACATGTTTTAATCTTTTACAACTCAAAGATATTGCTCTTATTCTCTGATGGCAAGTTACTTATACATAAAGTCACTGCCAGCAGCAGAAGGCAAAACTAACTAGAAATGGATCGTGGTATATTCATCCCACAATTCCCCTAAATTCAAAGTTCTGAGACATGAGGCCATGGCCTACATCCCAAACCTTTAACAGGAGCATAAATGCAGGCTGTAGAGATGCAGAAGGGGAGAATTATGGCATTCAGTTCTTTCAAAATTATTCCACAAGATCTTCCATGTTTAAATTTTCACTCAGAACCAAACTGACACCCAACCATTTACCAACTTTGCCAGATCAATCAGCAAGTAGAGTGTAGCAATTTGGCATTATTTATGAACTCCAAAAATAGATATTGGATTATGTTTGTAAACTGGTCTGCTCCTCTGGGCAAATTCAATTTGATTGGATTCAGAGATTTCACTTTTACTTGATTAAATAATAACTAAGTCTTTGATTGGACCTCATCAGTAGGACATTGAGTCCCCAGCCCCTTGGTGGAAGGCATTGAGATAGACTATTTAAATATAAAATACAAATTCTTGTACACTCAGCCCAGGGTCTTGTGATGCAAATTTTCCTTAAGATACAATCACTCTTTGCTCTTCAGCATGAACCCTACCTCATTTATTTCCTGTTCACTTCATCTTTGCAAATTCATCATCTTTTTCACTAGAACCCTTTTGGATGAATCCAATCATATGGGCAGAAAGGAGGAGTACTCTGTTTAGATGTAAAGTCCTAGGTAGTATCTCTCCCTTGGCTTTCTCTCCTTCTAGTTATTCTTATTTCAGGAATGCTCCAGTGAATTGCATCCTGGTTAACACCTTGCCTTTTACTTCAACTCAATGACACAAACAGCCAAAATTAGGCAACAAGGCTGGATGAGTTGTAGATAAATTTTCTCCAACCATGCAATTTCCATTATGATCAGAAAAGGTGCTTTCTATAATTTCAATATTTTTAAATTTATTGAAACCTGTCTTGAGACCAAACATATGGTCTATCCTGGAGAAGGATCAATGAGTACTTGAGAAGAATGCATATCCTGCTGTTTTGGGGTGTAATTTTCTATAAATGTCTATGAGATTTAATCCATTTATCATTTTATTCATGCTCTCTGTTTCATTATTTATCATCGGTCCAGATGTTCTATCCAATGCTAAGAGTGGTGTAGTGAAGTCTCCAACTATTATTGTGGAGACATCTATTTCTCCCTTCAGTTTTAACAGTGTGCCTCATGTATTTTGGTGCACCCTGGTTAGGTGCATATAGATTTGTAATTGTTATTTTTTCCTGGTTAATTGCCCCTTTAAGTAATCCATAATGGCTTTCTTCATCTCTTATAAGTTTTGCATTTAAAATCTATTTTGTCTGATATTAATATTACTACTCCAGATCTTTTTGGCTACTATTTCCCTGGAATATCTTTTTCCAACCTTTAACTTTCAGCCTGATTGTGTCCTTGCATCTAAGTTGAGTCTCTTGTAGACAGTATATAGATGGCTCATATTTTTTATCCATCCTGTCAGTCTATGTCTTTTGATTGGACAATTCAATCCATTAATACTCAATGTTATTAATGTAAGGGCATTACATACTTCATCTATTTTACCTTTGGCTTTCCATTGTCATATCTTACTATTCTCTGTTTTTTTTTACCCTTTAAGTTACCCTTACTAATAACCTTTATTTCTATACACTTCCCCAAGTCTCTTGCCCCTGTTTTATTTTTCTTTCAGGCTGTGGCAGTTCCTTTAGTATTTCTTGAAAAATATAGTCTTTTGGTAACATGCTCTCTCATTTTGTCTGTGAAGACTTTAAACTCATTCTGGTATTTTTGAAGGACAGTTTTTCCAGATAAAGAAATCTTGGCTGGCAGTTTTTTTCTTTCAGTACCTTGAATATATCATACCCCTTTCTTTTCACCTCCATGGTTTCTGATGAGAGATCAACACTTAGTTTTACTGAGCTTTGCTTGTATGCAATGCATTGCCTTTTTTTTTTTTTTTTTTTTTTTTTGCTGCTTTCAGAATCCTCTCTTTATAGCTGACATTTGACATTTTGAATAATAGGTGTCTCTGAGTAGGTCTATTCAGATTTTTTCTGTTTGGGGTGCATTGCCCTTCTTAGATATTATTATTTATGTCTTTCATAAGGGTTGGAAAATTTTCATTTATTATTACCTCAAATATTCTTTCTGCCCCTTACCCATCCTCTTCTCCTTCTGGGACACCTATAAGGTGTTGTTTGTACATTTTTCACTTTCATTCTATACCCTGGGAACCAGTTCAGTTTTTTCCATTCTTTTCTTTTTCTGTTTTCCTGTATTTTCCATTTCAGAAGCTCTGTCTTGTAACTCAGTAATTCTGTCCTCAGCCAGTACAAATCTACTTTTATATGCCTCTTATGTATTTTTAATCCCACCCATTGTGTCTTTCATTTCCATATTTCTGTTACTATTCTTTGAAGGGTTTCAACTGGCTCTTTATGCTCACCAGTGTTTTTGGAATAGCTTTTATCTGTTTAGACATATTTTCCTTTAACTCCTGAATGGATTTTAGAGATTTGTGTGACTAACATTGATTAGTTTTATTAAATCCTTAAATTAGCTTCTCATCATGATTTTTGATTTGTTCCTTTGGCTGGGCTATATCTTCCTGATTCTTCATATCACTTGTAATTTTTTGCTGATGTCTAGGCATCTGATTTTATTGGTGAATTTACTATGATTGTCAAACACTTTTTTTCCTAGCAGTTTTGTTTCAGGGCTCCTCTTTGATTTTTGGTTCAACTTATTCTAAATCTTTAAAAATTGCCAAGCTTAAGTTATCAAAACAAGGGCAGGGACTCACTAAAGTGATGTACACTAGATTCAAGGGGTCTGGGAATCCGAAAAGCTTTTTTACTTCCTGCGGTTTCCCACCCTGCCAGCAGATGGCTCTCTACAAAGAATCTTTCCATGGAAAGTAATGTTAAGTACAATATCACATCAAAATCAGTTATAGGCATGCAGTTTGTCTTGAGGCAAAATTCCCCTCTGGCTCTAGCCCTATGAAGCTTAAAAAACAAATTATCTGCTTCCAATATACAAAGGAGGATCATATACAGGATCAACATTTGCATTACCATAAAGAGAAAATGGAAGGAAAATGGGCACCACTGGTTCCAAAGAGTTTCAAAAACTTGCAGGGCCCTATATGTGATGCTGAAGTTTTTAGGTATACGTCCAGAGACTGGAGCCTCTGGCCTACCTATGTGCCAGGTGTGCGTGGAATCTTGGTGGAGCTGCAACTACTACCCTACAGCTCAATGGACTCATCCAAGTCACCTAGCGAGGAGACAATGATGGGCAACGGCAATCCCAGGGAATGGAGAGGGCCTGCATCTGCAGGCAGGATCATCCCATCCACCATATCAATGGGATATAAGCCCTCTCTCACTTGGAGGTGGAGTGGACATCACCATCCCAGTCCCCTCAGGATTGGGGGAAGAACTATGGACTAGAGTGGACTTGATGGTATTCTGTTGTGCACATATGGTGATTCTAGCAATGGAAGAAATTATAACAATGAGGTGGAGCCAGTGGCCACTTGACACTTTTGGGGCAGAGAGGGGATGAGCAGTTGAAATACAGGGGCTTCTTTGGGATTTGGAGGTTGTCCTGAGTACCGTTGTAGCAACGGATGTAGGCCACTTTAAATCAGCACACACCACTCAGAACTGTGTGGGAGAGAGTGTGGTCTACTATGTGAACTGTGGTCTATGGTTAGTGGCAAGGCCCCAGGATGTGTAAGTCCATTGAGGATGGTGGGCCACATTTGTGGGAGATGTTTGTGTGGGAGGTGGTGGGAGGTGTGGGAGGTGGGCAATATGGGAATCCCAGTGGGTTCCGTGTAATATTTTAGGTAATCTAAGCACCTCTTAAAATATATTTATATATATATAAATAACATTTTTATAAGCATATATATTTATATATCATTTTACAAATATTGGTATGTATTGTGAAAATTTTGATTTTTACCCACAATAAAAAATAAATAAATTTTTAAAAAAGAAAACTTGCAGGGCATACTCCATTAGATTTCAAGGTCTGAGAGTCATCTATAGAGTGATGTCTTTTTCTCCTCAAGTCTTTATGTGTCCCACTGCTTCCATGGGCTTGACCAAAGGCTGCATTCAAATTTACATGCTATCCTCTGGGGGCTTGTTTTCTGGACTCTTGGAATTTCCCAAGCCATCAATTTCTGGTTTCTTTGTGTCCAGCAGTTCAGTTCTTAGTTCATCTTTTTCCTCTCACATTTTCTTATAAACTATAAGGAGAAGCCTGGCTGCATTTTCCACATTTAATCTGGAAATCTCCTCAACTAAATGTCCAAGTTCATAATTTTCAATTTCTGCTTTCCAAGTAACATCAGGAGTCAATTTTGACAAGTTTTCTTCAACTTTAAGCATGATTTGACTTTCCTCAAGTTTTATTAATAGCTTCACTATTTCCACTAAGATCTTATCATCTTTATCATACATATTTTAACCAATAGTTTTTTCAAAGAAATCTAGGTATTTTTTATCAAGCAGCTCACAATTCCTCCAAAAATACCCCTTACTCATTTATAAAGCTTTCCCCAAAATCTATGGTAATTGCAAGCAATGACACCTGACTCTCCTGGTACCAATCGCTGTTTTAGCTTGCCAAAGGGCTGCCAATCCCAAGTACTAGAAATGGATTGTCTTTTATTTAGGGAATTTATATGGGATAAATTTTATAGTTCTGAGGTCATGAAATATCCACATCAAGGCACCATCAGCGGGACTTTATCACAAAGTCAACTATTGTTGATCTTGTTGTCTGGCCACATGGAATCATGATGCCCACCAATCTCTGCCAAGGCCTCTGCTTTCTTCTCCAGGTTCACCATCTCTTGAAACACAGCCCCAGAATCACATCTTTAAGTAATTAGGCCTCCTACATCAGTCTCAGCTGCTCCCCTTTTATCAGGAATTCAACTGCATGTTATCAGGCATATGGCTCACCTCTCCATGAAATTCAGCTCTTTGAGACTTTCATGGGCTCCTCTCTTTGCAGCTGAGCTGTGGGTGAAATTGGAGTCCTTTCTCTCACATTGCAGGATCAAATATGATGGATTCCTTTTCCTGTATATGTATCTCTCTCTGTTTTTATCAGTCCCAGCAAGAGGGCAGAGACTCAACTTGAGTCATGCCTCACTGGCATAGTCCAGGCAAAAGGGTCTCACACACACAGGAATAGATTAGTTTCTTTTTGGGATTCATAAAAGAACTTCAAACTGTCACAGGAATTAATGAACAAAGAAACAATAACAACAAGATCAGAAGGAGCACCACCAACAAAAATCTTCAGGGGAAAAGTCAGAACCCAGATATGCTACAATATATGATAAATTTCCAAAATAATTAAGTGACTCATACACAGGAAAAACATAGTCAATAGAAACTGTCTCTAAATATCCTCAGACTTGGAATTAACAGAGTTCAAAGCAGTAATTATAAATATGTTTGAGAAACTAAAGTAAATCATGTTAATGAATGAAAGAAAGTAGGGCTACAATGAAGGAACAAAATGAAACTTACAAAATGGAGATAGAAATGATATAAAAAGGAGCAAATTTTGAAATTTTAGTATTAAATGTAAAACAATTATGGATATTAAAAATCCAGTAGAAAAGTTCAAGTTTCAAGGTAGCAAAAGAATTAATCTGAGTACTTGAAGACAGATCAATTTAAGTTATGGCCTCTCACTATCAGTAAAAAAGAAAAATTAATTGAATAAACCTCAGAAACCTGTAATATAAAATCAAAGATATCAAAATATGTGTAATGGTACACCCAGAAGGAGTGATGGAAAAGGTCATAATGTATATTTAAAGAAATAATGACTGAAAATTTCCCAAATGCAATGAAAAACATTTATGTACACATCCAAACCTCAACAAACCCAAATAGTATAAATATAAATAAATACACACATAGACATATCATAGTCAAACTGTGAAAGCCAAAGATAAAGAGAAAATCTGGAAAACAATGAAGGAAAAGAATTATTTACATAGAAGGAAGCATAACTATGATTAATGGCTGGATGCCATGAAGAAGTGTGCTGACATAGTCAAAGTTCTGAAAGAAATGCTTTGGCCAAGAATTGTATATCCAGCAAAGTTATCTTTCAAAAAGGAAAGTGAAATAAAGACAATTTCAGATAAACAGAGACAGAGAGTTTGTACATAGCATACATTCCTTACAGGAAATACCAAAGGAAGTACTTCAGGCTGAAAAGAAATTATTCCAGGCTGTCGCTTAAATCTTTAGGGAAAAATATAGAGCATTGAAAAAAAATAATGTGGGTTAATATAATAGATTCTTTAGTTACATATTTTCTTGTTTATTGTTTGCTTTAAAATACATGAGATTCTATAAAGCAATAATTATAACATTGGATTGAAGTCTTTAACATCTATATATGCAATATATGAAAATAAGAGCAAAAGAGAAAGGAGGAGTAAATGGTATCACAGCAAAGTTTGTCATTTTTCTTGCATTAAATAAACATAATTTGAAGTATATTGTGATAAAATAAGATGCACATTGCAATACTTAGATTAAAATTGCTATAAGATAACATCAAATTAGCATTTTATAAATATATTGGCAGCAGTGTAGAGGATAACTTTGAAGGATTATAGTCTAAAGGAAAAGGAATCACTTGGAAGGTGGTGTCAGATATCCAGGAAATAAGCAATGAAAGCCTTTGCTAAGACTAGGGCAATAGGAAAAATAAGAGGTCTAAATTAGAAAATATATTTAGGGAGTAGAATTCACAAGTCTCCACTACTAATTATATCTAATAGTGAAAGAAGGAGGTGTCAAGGAAACTTTTCAGGTTTCTGGCTTAAACAATAGGCAGATAGTGGTAACATTCCTTGTGACCAGAAAGAGGGGCAGAACTTTGGGAGAAGAAGTTTAGTTTGAGATACCTATGATATTCCATTTGGAATTTAAGATGTGGAGCTCAGGTGAGTGATCTGGTCTAGATGTGAAGAGGTGTGACTTACTGGCCGATTGATTGAGTTTAAACCATTGTTCTGGATGAAGTCACTCATTGAGAGTGAAGCAGAATTGTTAGGAGATTGTACTTTGTGGAGCATCAATATATAAGAGATAAATAGAGATAGAGCTAGCTGAGAAAGAATAAACAGAGTTGGGAGTGATAGCAAAAGATGATGTCAAGCAGGATCAAGTAGGTTCAAAAATATTATCAAATCAACATAAAACCCTGGTAAATCAGAAAAAAATAAGGTCAGTAATGATAAGAAAAGGAAACTACCCATTATACTGTAGAATTTGAAATTAACTGATAACTTTAGCAAAGTTTTTAAGCAAAAACTCTCTATTTCCCCTTACCTTGGCCCATGGTAACCACTAGTTTAATTCCTGTATCTATGAATTTTCTTTTCTACATATTTCACATAAGTGTAGCCATGCAATATTTGTCCTTTGGGTTTGGCTTATTTCACTTAGCATTGTTTTTCAAAGTTCACCCATGTTACATCATGTACCATAACTACATTCAGTTTTATGGCTGAATATGATTTCATTGTGGACTTATAACAAATTTCATAACTTGTTTGAGTCTGCAGGGTCTTCTCAGGCATAGTCTTATATATACCACTTTGCACACCCAACTTTATGAGGTTTGGGTCACTTGTTAAGTGGACTGGAGTAGCCCACCAAAATGAGGAATATCTTTCCTTGAAAATCCATAGAAGTTAACTAGGCATTGTGCCTCATTTTTGGCTGTAGGAAAGGCCAAATACAACAACTTATCCTTTATCTTAGAAGGGATATCTTGATGTCCCACAGCGCTGGATGCCTAGATATTTCACTGAGGTGAAAGACCCATGAATTCTTGTTGGATTTATTTCCCATCTTCTGACATGCAAATATCTTACCAATAAGATTATAGTAGTTGCTACAATTTTATCACTGGATCCAGTCAGCATAATGTCATCAATATAATGGATCAGTGTTTTGTCATATGGAAAAGTGATCACAGTTTCTATGGACTAGATATGAAATAGGGTGGGACAGTTGATATATTCCTAAGGTAAGACACTGAAAGTTTATTGCTGTTCTTGCCTGCTGAAGGGAAACTGTTTCTTGTGGTTTTTGCTAACAGGCAACAGGGAAAAATTGCCAAATCAATAGCTACATGCCAGGTTTCAGTGAATGTGTTGTTTGTTCAAACAGTGATATCACATCTGGAACAGCAGCTGCTGTTGGAGTCACTGCCTTGTTAAGTATATGCTAATCCATGTCATCATTCAAGATCCATTGGACCAAATAGGACAGTTGAATGGGGATGTGGTGGAAATCACCATTACTACATCCTTCAAGTCCTTGGTGGTGGCACTATACTCTGCAGTCCCTTAGGAATGTGGATTGTTTTTACTTTTTTTTTTTTTTTAGTTAGTCCAATAAAAAGAATTTATTGGGAAATGGGGGGAAAGAACAGAGCTTTCTTAGAAATGGGAGAGAAGGACAAAATATGCACTGAGATTTGATACAGGCTCCTCTAGGCAGAGAGAACCTAAAATCAACTTAGTTCTTCAGTTGCATTCTTAAATGCAGATTTTTTTGGTATTTTTATTAGCAGGTACCAGGGATTGCACCTAGGACTTTGTACATGTGACGCAGACACTCAACCACTGAGCTACAACTGTTTCCATGGTATTACTTTTGATGTACAACTTGTTAGGCAGAAGCAGTTCTAGTGGCTTCCACTTGGCCTTTCCTAAATTAATAGTCCTTATTCAGTAGGTCAGGGAACCAAAGTGGGGATTTTGCTACTTGTTGAGTATGTCTGTTCCAATTATTCATTCTGGAACTGGGGAAGTAACCATAGAATTGATTTAGGGTCCCACTGGACCTACTGTGAGATGGACCTGAAGTAAAACTCCATTGATCACCTGACCTCAATAAGCCCCTACCCTGACTGGTGGATCACAGTGATGATTAGGGTCTCCTGGAATTTGTGTCAGTTCAGAGCCATTGTACAGGAATTGCTGAAGTGTCTTATCATTTCCTTTTCCCAAAAGCACAGTCATTCAGGTAAAAGTTCATAGGTTCCTTTGGAAAATGCTGGGAGGAATATTAATAGGTTCCCTCTTTAATGTGACACCAGTATAAGTAAAATTTTTGAAAATACTGGGAGGTCATTATATATATGAAAAACTCAATTTCATTTGTTTAATTCTATTGTTTTATCTGCCTCATTGCTGGTTTTCAGTCTTGAATATAATTTTGCAGCAGACAGTAAGACAGTAAACAACTCCTGCTTGTGGGAACTTGAATGATGCTTATTGTGGAGGTGTAAGGAACTATGTAGTATTCTCAGTGACTTCTAAGGGGAAGTTTGAGAGTGGAGACATCATAAGGACTGGATGGGGAATTATTCCTCTTCTCTTCTGCTTTTTGCATCTTTCCCTGTAGATTACGACTAAATTGAAACATCTCATTTTTCATCTTGGAACTTTTAAGAGAACCAGTGGAATTTTTTTTTCTGCAAGGCCTTTTGAAAATGTATGGCAAGAAAATTTATTACAACTTAAACTGAATGTAAAATTTTCCCCTATTTTACTTCTTTCCCTACCTAATTCAAGGAGGTAGCTGGGTTCTGCAAAGCAGAAGCTGCCAAAAATATATGGCTTTTCAGATTTGTTTCAAAATAAGCTCATTGAAGTGATCGCACCAAGTGAATTGGAGACTGAGGGGAAGGTGGGTTGGATTGGGAAAGGAGAGTCCTAGATGTTGGGAAAGGACAGGGCCCTACTTATTGATACCGTCCTGGAGTAGGTGGCAATAATTCAGAGGGTAATGGTGGACCTAGGGAGATACATCTGCTAATGGTGCTCCTGGCCTTGTCAAGCTGTTTGGAGTTAAATAGGGCATGGAAGCAGAAGAGCCAATGCTTCAGGAGAAACGGTTTGTTAAGCTTCTTTTCCAACTGGTACTTCATTATATGCTGGAGAAAACTGCAGAACCATAGACATTAGGTGGTACTCTAAGAAGTAATAGTGTAAAGGTTTCTACCATTTGGTAATCAGGCACTTCCAATATGGAGTTTCACATACTTAAAAAAACATAAAAATTTTCTTATTGCACATATAGTTTTATGCATACGTTCACACCTATAAATATCTATCTTTAATTCATCCATTCAGTGAACTAAGATTTACTGTATAAGGTCTACATGTCAGATGCTATGTCAGATGCCTATATATAGGAGATAACTGCTGTATAGCTTATAAAACCAAACATAATTCAATTATCTTGGTAGGTTAAATAGAATTACTGAATTGTTAAGGCATTCTGCAATGTAAAACAAATTCAGGAAATTGGGAGCATTAATTATTAGTGAACATTCTTCTGTGAGTCTGGTCTTTCCTCCTGAAGGCTGGCACAACACTGTTGATCAACCTACACAAAGAATCACTATCTAAGCATTGCTGAAATCTGTAGTCATCATGATGCAACTTGGACATATTACATCCATAAAATAAGAATTTGGAATTTGAACTAGCCATTTCTTTTTATGTTTTTTCTTTCCCTCTTCCAAGGATGGATGTAGCAAATCTCTAGCCAAAGGCAAGTTGATCCTCTCTCAAGCCCAGCCTTGCAGATCTGAGGTCTATGTCAGATGCTCTTGAAAATGAAATGATCTAGGAAATGTTCCTTCACATTTTGGAGAGAAACAGGGCCAAGATAAAAATTGTTTTAGTTACCTTTTTGCTTTATGGTAAATGAACCCCAAAAGTAGAGGTTTCAAACAACATTCACTGCACACACCACTTTTTGGATTGGCAATTTGAGGTTCTTCTAGTCTGGTCTAGGCTCAGCTGCACCTCACTGGACTTACTCATGTATCTGCAGTTCACTGTCTTATCAGTAGGTGGCTTCCAGAAAAAATATGGAGGATTGATGCAAGCAGAGAACAATGGATTTTTACATGTTTGCACTTCTAAACCTCCCAGACAAGTGATCTCAGAGATCCTGAGCTCAGTCATTTTATTGTGAAGACAGTCATAACCCTGTTCCAGAGGCCCCAAAGGGAAGACCATGCAGAGGCTAAGGACATTCACAATAACATTTCCTGGGTCTCAGTGTCAGTGAATGAAATAACAGTGGCCCAGGTTCCACTTTTGGACTGATGCCACTTCCAGGAAACAGATCACACAATCCCATTTTACTAGATATCTATGGTGGACATGTCCTTTGGAGGAGTCACCATATATTTGTTGATTCAATAAATGTATATCAAGTACCCCCTATGTGCCAGACACTGTTATATTTTCTGGAACTGCAAAGATGAGTTAAAACTGGTCTTTACTCCCAGTTGCTAGAGTCTATTTGGAGAAGACAGATTTTTGACTGAAAATCTCCCATCAGCCTTGATTAGTGTCACAATGGGAGATAAATGGGTTCTCAGAAAACATTAAGGAGGAAAATCACCTAGTTAGGACATGCTCAGTGGGCTGTGACCTAAGTATGACAAATCAGCAACATTCACAATGCCTTATTCTGTACCATGTTTTCAGTGTTCACATGTATTAGCCTATTTCATCTCACCCACAATACTATGAAGTTGATAGAGCACTCCCTATTTTACAGATGAGGGAAGTAAGTCATAGGAAGGTCAGCTGAAATGTCTATGATCACATGACCAAAAAGCAGTGTAGCTGGGCCTGAAATGCAGGAGATCAACTCTCTTAAATACCATGAGTCTCTGAGGCAGGATGAGACAGGGAAGTGGGGAGAGAAAGCCTTCCCATCAGAGGGAACAGCGTCTATGAAGACTCAGAGGCAAAGGGAGCTAAGGGTAGTTCTGAGTGGACATGTTATGATCAAGGCTGGTGAAACAGGTTTCAAACAGCCAAATGAGATCTTTAGGGGAAAGCAACAGTCCATCATAATTATCAGAGTCTGATCTCCAGTCACTCTACCTCAATGGACGGCCACTTCTTTGAGGGAAGTGAGAAGTTTCAATTCATTTTTATTATAAAATATGTCTTTCCAACACCAATCCCCTGCTTCAACAACTGTCATGTGTTTCTGTTGCCATGTTTAAGGCCAAACTGAACACATAGGACTGAGTTATGTCAATGATGAAGTCACACAAGAGTTACTGGGTGCCTTGGTGTTCATTCAGAACCTATTTTCTCTTCCATCAGGTTGGCAATATGAAATCTGCCTTGTAAGCAAATTTGGCTACCAATTGATGGATATTCAGGACTAAATCAGAGTTCCCAACTCAGGAGAGTTTAGGACACCATCTACAACTAAGAAGATGGATAAAAATCCTTCAGAAGCTGTTCTTGATTCACATCCACCCAGGCAAGTTGAAACAGTGATCTGGAGTGAAGAGGCTTTTAAGCCTTTAGGTAAGGATGGAAGAAAAATTTCCTATGATTGATTAGAGTTGGATTGTGATAGGTATGATTGCTCCTGGGTCAGATTTCCCCAGATTGCTCTGGGACTTATTTCCCCATGGGCCAAAGGAAAGAAAATAAGGGATTTGGAGAGAAAGGATGGATCTCACTGAGTCTTTAACTCAAGAAATACTTCCCATCATTTTGTAGACAACTAAAATATGAATGGATAAATGAAGGGTAAATGAGCAAACATAAAAATTCTATGTTGAGTGTGAGGGCTTACCAGAATAGGCAAAGACTAATTGCCCAATTGTTAGGTCTGAAATCGAACTGCTTTAAATAGATGGAAATGGAAGAACTAAATAGGCAACTGGGTTAGAGGGCTGTGGACTTGGAAGAGTGGTTAGGAGAGTCATATTTCATTTTTAAGATATTTTCTAATTAGATTGAATGCATCTTTGGATGAGTTAAGAAAATGAAATTGATCAGGACTTTATTGCAGTGGGTGTCATGATGGAGCACAGTATCTCACATTCATTCCAGAGGTCTCTATATATTTGAGCCCTACTGCCGCATCTTGAGATAAGGCACTTCTCTATCTTCTACCCACATCTTGCAAAGAACATAACAGTCTATAACATTGTAGGCTGAATTCAGGTTCACAGTTTTAATTCCTGCTTTCCCTAAATTGATCTGCTATAATTCCTAGTTGTGTACTCTTTTCCCAGCCAGTTTGCCCCCTCCCCCACTCCTTCTCCAATGCATCCCTGTTCTGCCCTCCAGTGGCTCATCCTTGCTTCTTATTCCCTGTTGGTCCTCTTTCTGGCCTCTAACACCCTCCATGGAAGTCCCTCCTCTCTAACCTGTCTCCTGCTGGATTTTTATATTTCCTCATGCCTTGCCACCACAAAACTTATGTTTCCATATTTTTCTTTCTTCATCCTGCAAACTCCAATCCTATCCTATTATTCAAAAACCTGTGGATATCTTTAGGCTAACATCACCTCGATTCCACAAACCTTAGTTTAAGTTTTTGTCATGGTCATCTGACATCTGAGGTTTGTGGATCAAAGCTTTCAGATATGGACATCTATTTCCTACCCTCACCCTGAAGGAGATCATCTAATAAGGATATGTTAGGTGGAGCTTCTGTTCTGAGATAGGCAATTTTAACTTTCTTTTGCTTCTTTGTTATGAGAAGTACAACGAAGACCTATAAGAACCTTGACAGAATATACAAATTATTTCTCTCTAAATATGATTAATTCTATATTAGCTTTACTTTAAAAATAGGTTAAAAAGAGGTTACCATGTATCCTGTTTGAGTGTTCCCACTTGAAATTTACTTAGAAAATGACTTACATAGAAAACTTCTTTCAGAGATTCACCTAATATTACAAAGGTTCAGGAATATGAGATCATTTCCATGTTCCAAAGGAGAAAATTCAATTGGCATTCAAAAAGTAAATTCCAAAATAAAAAGAAAATTAAAACAGAAGAATCTCTAATTATAATCATAAAATCCTAGTAAGTATTACAGCAGTTTCAAAGAGTAAAACACTTGATATAAGGCGATATTATCATTAATATAATCATACACAGGACATTGTTCACAGCAGTGTCCCCAAAGTAGGGTGAATAAGCAATGTGATTTCACACATTTGGGGGATGATAGGGATGGAAAAACTTTCAGGGATGCATGAGACCAGAGTGGTGGGCTTGTAGCTTTGGAACCCTGGGCCCATGTCACTCATGTACACAACTGTCACTTCTCAGAGGTTTCAAATCAAAAGAAGGTTCTGAGCAGTCTACAGCATCAAAATCATTAAGTCCAAGTTCCAAGCCCAGTAAGATTCCAAGATATCAGGTAGGGCTTCCTCAGCTCCATCTGAGCAGACCTCAAATTCATCAAGCTACAGATCTTCTTCAGAGATCAATCGGTCAGCTGTGCATGTATTACCATGGTTCACATAGTAAAAGGGGTAGGTGTTGAATGGCAAACCAAAATTACATTATCACCCATGGGAAAACATCCCAGTATTTTAGACTAAGCTCTCCAAAAAGAGCACCATAGAATTTCACTCCCACTACTATAACCAATGGCAAATTTAGTCTACTCCTTGGATACCTTCCAGGAGTTGCTGAGGCATGTACCCCTTAGCCCCTGTCTAGGTGGAAGAAGAGAGGTCCTGTGCAGTGTCCATATACTGGTTAGTCACCAGGGAGCAAGGCTTCCACTGTGTGACCTGCTGCTATCTGCTTCTCTCCTTGGAGTTCACACTGTATCACACCAAGTATGCCATGAAAGAGAGATTCAGCTGCCACATATTCTACCAGGAGATGCTGAAGAAGCAGCAGCCCCCCACAGCACTATGCTAATCCAGAAAGTGTCATGAGTAATTGCAGCAGAGATTGATGGTGGCCATGAACAAAGAAGTAAAAGAAAGGGAATAAGTCTGTCAACACTTACACTATACATTGGATCAGCAGAAACAGGAGCTGAAGATGCTAAGAAAAGAACTGGTGAAAATGCAGAGGCAGAAGAGGTGGCAGAAGAAACTGAGAATGACACATCCTCTATTGCAGAGGGAGGAAATGCTTAATGACCTACCCAAAGACATCCTAACTTTGAAAAAGCATGGTTTCAGGCTGGGAATGCACACCTTTCTGTGAAAATCTCCATTCAGGCTACTGTAATCCACCTCCCATTTAAGAACTTCTACTCCATCCCTTGTAATATTACAGGATCCCCCTGACTTCATGAGGAACAATAGCCTCAGGAGGAACCTGACAGAAGAAACCTCAGAACACCTGACACCATCTCAGGCAAAGTAGCTACCCCATCCCAGAAGAAGATAGTGGAAGCCTCATCTGACAACTGAGTTCTATGGGATCCTGACAATAAGCCACATCCTAAGTTGGGAAAAGAGAAATGGGATTTCATTGGAACATGGAAGACTGGGCATGTTCCTGGGAATTCAGTTTCTAAAGGAAAATGGAACTGAGATTTTTTTTTTTTTTAGAAAGACTAAATACTTAAGTATTAGATTAAATACTTATGTAATCTAAGTATTTAAAAATACTTAGATTACATAATTGGCACATAAAAAATATATGGAATTCCCATTTGCCCGGCTCCCCACACCATCCACATTTATCCCCATTAACAACATCCTTCTTTAGTGTGGTACATTTGTTACAATTGATGAACACAATTTAAAGCATTGCCACTAAGCATGGATTATAGTTTACATGGTATTTTACACTGTCTGCCACATAATTTTGTAAATTTTAACAGGATATACAATGGCCTGTATCTCTCTTTGCAATATCTTTCAGGATGATTCCCAAGTCTCAAAAATTGTCCCCATATTACACCTATTTTTCCCTCTCCCTCCCCGCAGAACCTCCAGTACCCACTGCCTCCACATCAATGATGAGTTCTTACATTGCTAGAATCACAGTAAGTCTATAGTAGAATAACAGTAAGTCTACTCTAGACCATCGTTCATTCCCCAGTCATGAGGATTCTGGGATGGTGATGTCCACTTGGCCTCCAACTTAAAGAGGGCTTAGATCCCATGGTATAAATGGATGGGACTATCTTCCTTGTAATTGCAGACTCTCTGTTCCTTGGGGTGGTCATTGCCCATCATAATCACCCTGTTAATTGTCCTGGGTGAGTCCAATGAACTGAACAGTAAGTGTGACAACTCTGTAGAGATTCAGGACCCAACTGGCACATGGAAAGCACAAAGATTTCAGTCTCTTGGACATGCATCTATCAACTCTAGTACAAACTATAGATTCAACTAGAATGGATAGAAGAGCCATGTGTAGTGAAACCACAACTGAGCCCAATACTGTCACAAACTGAGGAGCATAAATTCCAGAGTAGGGCCCAGTGGCAGATGCCAAACTCCTGAGCTTTCTGGATGTCTCCAGATCCCTCAAGAGCTCCAATATTTGAGGCAATATTTACTTTGGCAGCCAATGCCATCCTGCTGAGACATGCATAAGCATAACTTCTGGGATGACCTCCTAACACCCATTGGTCTCTTAGCTATATAGCCTCACTTGTCTTTACACTTTCTCATTTTTGGTCAAGGTCTTTTTCCAATTGTGGTGCTAGTTGGTGGTTGGTAATAACCCCTCAGTGCCAGGGATTTAACCAACAGCACAAAATGCATAAACATATGCATAATGGGTATCCCAGAAGGAGAAGAGAAGGGAAAGGGAACAGAAGGAGTGTTGAAGAAAATAATGGCTGAAAATTTCCCAACCCTATTGTGAGATGGATGTGCAGATCCAGGAAGCACAGCACACCCAACAGTATAAATCCTAACAGGCAAAATCCAAGACATATACCGGTCAAAATGCCCAATGCTCAAGACAAAGAGAAAATACTCAATGCAGCAAGAGAAAATAGAACCATCACATACAAGGGAAGCACAATAAGATTAATTGCTGATTTCTCAGCTGAAACCATGGAGGCAAGAAGACAGTGGTATGACATAGTCAAAGTACTAAAAGAAAAAATCTTCCAGCCACGAATTCTCTATCCATCAAAAGTGGCATTCAAAAATGATGTAGAGTTCAAAATATTCACAGATAAACAGAAATTAAGAGAGTATGCCAATAAGAAACCTGCACTTCAAGAAATACTAAAGGAAGTTCTACAAGTTGAAAGGGGAAAAAAAGGGAGAGAGAGTTGGAGGAGAGTTAAAAACAACTGAAAAAAAAAAACAGAAACAAAACAACATATGACATACATTAACTAAAAGAAAATATAGCTGAAGTAAGAAATTCGTTGTAATAACACTGAATGTTAATGGATTAAATTCACCACTCAAGAGACACAGAATGGATAAGAAATATGATCCATCTATATGCTGTCTACAAGAAACCCACCTTCGAACCAGGGATTAAAGAAGGCTGAAAGTGAATGGCTGGAAAACAATTGTACAAGCTAACAATAGCCAAAAAAGGGCAGGAGTAGCTATTCTAATATCAGACAAAATAGACTTTAAATGCAAAACTATTGTAAGAGACAAAGATGGACACTATATATTAGTAAAAGGGGTAATTTCAGAAGAACAGAGAAAAATCATAAACATTTATGCACCTAATCATGGTGCCTCAAAATACATGAGGCAAACCCTGGAAAAACTAAGTGGAGAAATAAATGCTTCTATAAATATAGTGGGGGACATTAATACACCATTATCATCATTAGACAGAACATCTAGACAGAGAATCAATAAAGAAACAAAGACTCTGAACAATACATTAGAGGACATACAGACATATACAGAACACTATACCCAAATACAGCAGGATTTACATTCTTATAGAGTGCACATGGGTCATGCTCCAAGAGAGACCACATGCTAGGCCACAGAACAACTCTCAATGAATTCAGAAAGATTGAGATTATACAAAGTAATTTCTCTGACCACAATGGAATGAAACTAGAAATCGCTAAGGGCCAGAGAATCAGATTAGGCACAAAGATATGGAAATGAAACAACACATTCTTAGACAAACAGTGGGTCAAGGAGGAAATCTCAAAAGAAATCAGTAACTACCTTGAAACTAATGAAAAGGACAACACAACATATCAAAACCTATGGGATGCAGCCAAAGTTGTCCTGAAAGGGAAGTTCATAGCCATAAATACATAGATTAAAAAAGAAGAAAGAGCAAAAATTGAAGACCTAACTGCACAGTTGGAGGAATTGGAGAAACAACAATAAACTAAACCTAAAGGAAGTAGTAAGAGGGAGATAAGAAAGATTAGAGCAGAACTAAATGAAATAGAGAATAAGAAACACTAGAAAAAATAAACAAAACCAAAAGCTGGTTCTTTGAGAAGATCAATAAAATTGACACACCCTTAGCCAGACTAACAAAGAAAAAGAGAAAACAGATGCAAATACACAAAATAAGGAATGAGCAAGGGGATATCACTACTGACAGTACAGAAATAAAGAGTATCATAAGAGGATATTTTGAAAAATTATATGCCAACAATAATGATAATTTAAAGGAAATGGACAAATTTCTAGAAACTCACAAACAGCCTAAATTGATGAAGGAAGAAATTGATGTACTCAACAGTCCAATTACAAGTAAAGAGATAGAATCAGTCACTAAAAACCTCCCAACTAAGAAGAGCCCAGGACCCGATGGCTTCACAGCTGAATTCTACCAAACATTCCGGAAAGAGCTAACACCATTTCTGCTTAAGCTCTTTCAACAAATAGAAGTAGAAGCTACATTCCCTAACTCATTCTACCATGTCAACATTACCCTAAAACCAAAACCAAATAAAGATACCACAAGAAAGGAAAATTACAGACCAATTTCTCTAATGAACCTAGATGCTAAAATCCTCAACAAAAATACTTGCTAATCACATTCAACAACATATCAAAATTATTTTACACCCTGACCAAGTGGGTTTCATCCCGGGTATGCAAGAATGGTTCAATATAAGAAAATCAATCAATGTAACACACCACTTAAACAGATTGAAAGAAAAAAATCACATGATCATCTCTGTAGATGCAGAAAAAACATTTGACAAAATACAGCATACTTTCCTGTTAAAAACACTGCAAAAAATAGGAATGGAAGGAAACTTTCTGAATATAATAAAGGGTATATATGAAAAACCCAAAGCTAAAATCGTTTTCAAAGGTGAAATCCTAAAAGCCTTCCTTCTGAGATCTGGACCAAGACAAGGATGCCCACTATCACCACTCCTCTTTAACATTGTCTTAGAAGTACTTGCTCAAGCACTGAGGCAACAAAAAGATATAAAAGGCATCCAAATTGTAAAAGTAGAAGTAAAAATTTCATTATTTGCAGATGACATGATGCTACACATAGAAAGCCCTGAGAAATCTACAACAAAGCTTCTAGAACTTATAAAGGAGTTCAGTAATGTCTCAGGCTATAAGATCAATGCTCAAAAATCAGTAGCATTTCTGTACCAATAAGGAGCAATCTGAGGAGGAAATCAAGAAAAAAATACCATTTACAATAGTAACTAGAAGACCCAAATACCTAGGAATAAATTTAACTGAAGATGTAAAGGACTTATATACAGAAAACTATACAACACAGTTAAGGGATATCAAAGAAGACTTTAATAAATGGAAGAAAATTCCCTGTTCATGGATAAGAAGTCTAAAGATCATCAAGATGTCTATCCTATCCAAATTAATCTACAGATTTAATGCAATCCCAATAAAAATCAACACTATACTTTTTAAGGAACTGGAAAAACTAACTACAAAATATATTGGGAAAAGTAAGAGGCCCCAAATTGCCAAAGACATATTGAAAAAGAAAAATGAAGTTGGAAGTATTACATTACCTGACTTTAAAACATACTACAAAGCTCCAGTACTCAAAACTGCATGGTATTAGCACAGGGATAGATATACTGACCAATGGAACCGAATTAAGAGTTCTGATATAGATCCTCGCATATACAGTCATCTGATATTCAACAAGGCCACCAATCCCACTCAGTTTAGAGAGAATGGCCTCTTTAACAAGTGGTGCTTGGAGAACTGGATATCCATATCCAAAAGAATGAAAGAGGAATTCCATCTCACACCTTATACAAAAATCAACTCAAGATGGATCAAAGATCTAAATATAAGAGCCAAAACCATAAAGACCTTGGAAGATAATGGTAGGAAGCATCTAAAGGACCTTGTAATAGGAAATGGTTTCATGAACTTCACACCCTAAGCACAAGCAGCAAGAGAAAAATAGATAAATGAGATCTCCTCAAAATTAAAAACTTCTGCACCTCAAAGGACGTTATTAAGAAAAGAAAAAGGCAGCCTACCAATGGGAGAAAATATTTGGCAACCATTTATCTGATAGGAGCATAATATCCTGCATATATAAAGAAATCCTACACCTTGAAAATAAGAAGACAATCAACCCATTTAAAAAATGGACAAGTGATCTGAAAAGACACTTCTCCAAGGAAGAAATACAACTGGCTAAAATGCACATGAAAAAATGCTTGACATCGCTAGCTATTAGGGAAATGCAAATCAAAACTACAATGAGATACCATGATACACCCAACAGAATGGCAGCTATTAAAAAAACAGCAGACTATAAGTGTTGGAGAGGATGTGGAGGAATAGGAGCCCTCATCCCCTGCTGGTGGGATTCTTGAATGGCCCAACCACTGTGGAGGACAGTTTGGGTGTTCCTCAGAAAACTAACAATAGACCTCCCGTATGATCCTGTGATTCCATTGCTGAGTATATACCCAAAACAATTGAATTCAAAGACACAAAGAGATATATGCACACCAGTGTTCATAGTGGCATTGTTCACAATTGGCAGAAGTTGGAATCAACCCCGGTTCCCATCAACAGATGACTAGATAAACAAAATGTTGTACATGCATACAATGGAATATTACTCAGCTGTAAGAAGGAATAAAGTGCTAACACATGGAATAACAAGGATGAATCTTGAAGACCTTATGTTGAGTGAAGCAAGCCAGACAGTGAAGGATGAACAGTATATGACCTCACTGATTTGAATTGAGGAAAGTGAGCAGTCTCTGAGAACCATTGTCTGAAAGATAGTTTAACAAGGGAGAAAAAGAGAAGAGAAAGTTGTGAGCCATCACGCATATGGACATATTCTATGGTAAAGTGATAGAGTATAGTTGTATATTGAAGGATAGGACAGGTGGGTAGTGATATCACTGCGTTTGATGGTGCAGGATTTTCAGGTGGGTTGATTAGGAAGTGTTGGGTTAGAATACCCATGGTACTGGGGGGAGAGATGATAGGGGGAGTAGGTGAACATAGGATTTGTGGGTATGATGTTGAAAGTACAGGAGTGGGAATGCTCTTATGGCAATATGGTAAAGTAGTGTCACTGGTTTAGTGTGTAGGTTGGGAGGGCATTCAGGATGGGATGCATCTGGTGTAGGCTTCTGGGGGTGTGTGAGTGTTCATCATGTCATAATATGTTGTGTCGGGGAGAGGAGACCCACACTGTGAGTGGGAATGTGATGGAACCTCATCTTTGGGAGGACTGATTCACCCAGAAACAGACATGTGGGTGTCTCTTAGGAGCAAGGGTGGATCCTAACAGGGGAAGCTAATCAGCATGTCAAGACCTCTTGCTGCATGTAACTATGAATCTTGTCATCCAATGAGTCAAGACAGGTGAGTGTCATGTGCCCCAGGGGGATGGGGAGGAAGGAACAGAAAAGATCAAACAGGGGGTATTTAGTGGTCATGGGAAATATTTTTCATTACCTTACAGTAATGGACACAGGACATGGTAAATATCATCAAAAATTATTAAACTGTACCATCTAAATTGCAAACTATACTGTAAACCATTGACAATGTTTAGTAGCTATGTTTCACTAGCTGTATAACAGTTGTAACATGTAACAATGCTACCATCCCCATAAAGAAGGTTTTACTATGGGGTGAGGAAAGGGGAAGGAGGTTGGGTATATGAGAGTCTCTATTATTCTGTGTGTGACCTTGCTGTGACCTAAAGCTTCTTTGAAAATTAAAGAAAATTTGGGAGACACTGGGGAGTGAGAGGGGGAAGATCCCATGGTGCAGACTGGACAACCAATAATGCAGTGATAAAAGGAAAAATAATTTTTTTTCAATTTTTTTTTTGTTTTCCCATTTTTTTGAATGTCCCAATCCTTTAATTTTATTTTATTTTTAGGGTGTTTTTTTTTTCTGGGTTTCCATGTATTTTATCTCTTACATTTGAGCTTATCATTATTATTTCTTTTTCCTATTAATTGTATTTGGCTATTATATGGGCTTCATCTTCAAGGAAGGTTTAGATCACAGAAGGGTTACAACAGGGGCGGCAGAGGACCATTGGTGGGGGGTGTCTGGGATGGGGGTTTCATGGAAGGAAGTTCACCTGAATATACATGAAAGATATACAAAATTGATCAAATGATCAAGGGGTGAGGTATGGTCACAGTGAGTAGATAATCACTCAATAAATGAGGGAATACTGAATTCCCAGCCTGGAGAGCTCTGCCACATTCTCCAAGGGAGCAGCAACAGTCCCCTGAGTGCAGGGGCAGAGTCTGAAAAGGGAGGATGGTCCACTGATGGGTTCTTGTTATTGATGACGAGCCTTACGAGTCTTTGCTCTAGCAATTGAAATTTAGCCTACTGTTATGGGGTGCCTAAAGCTTGCCACCTGAGAGCCTCCTTGTTGCTCAAATGTGGCCTCTCTCTAAGCCAAACTCAGCATATGAATTCATTACCTTCTCCCCAGTGTGGTACTTGACTCCCGGGCATGAGCCTCCCTGGCAATGAGGGATTACTACCAAGTACCAACTGGCAATATGACTGGAAAAAGACCTTGAATAAAAGGGGGAAAAGGTAAATACAAATGAGTTCATGTGGCTAAGTGACTTCAAAGAGGGTCAGGAAGTTATACCAGAGGTAACACGTACGCACACCTCAGTAGGATCTCATAGAACACCAGATTGTATATCATTCCACACAGAGGGGCTCCTGAGGGCTCTGGAGACACCCAGGTCCTATATGAGGGGAGATAGCTCCAGAGATTGATGCCTTATCAGTGGGCTCTACTTTGCAATCTGTGCTCCTGAGAGTTACAGAGTTGGACTCAAATAATTACTCCCTGCACATGGCCCACCAGTCCCTTCTGTCCAAACCTATATGTGATGCTGGATGTTGTAGGTATACTTCCAGAGACTGGAGCCTCTGGCCTGCCCATGTGCCAGCTGTGCCTGGAATCTTGGTGGAGCTGCAATTCCTACTCTACAGTTCAATGGACTCAACCAAGTCACCTGGTGAGGAAATGATGATGGACAACAGCCATCCCAGGGAATGGAGAGAGCCTGCAGCTGAAGGCAGGATAATCCCATGCACCATATCCATGGGATATAAGCCCCCTCTCACTTGGAGGTGGAGTGGACATCACCATCCCAAACTCCTCAGAATTGGGGGAAGAGCTATGGACTAGAGTGCACTCACTGGTTTCTGTTGTAGACACATTGTGATTCAAGCAATGGAAGAAATTACAAAGTGAGTTGGAGCCAGTGGCCACTGGACACTTTCAGAACAAGGAAAGGAAAAGCAGTTTTAATACATGGGCTTTCTCTGGTTTTGGGAATTATCCTGAGTGACATTACAACAACAGTTATAGGCCATTTTACATCAGCATATAACATGAAGAACTGTGTGGGAGAGAGTGTGGGCTACAATGTGAACTAAGGTCCATGCTTAATGGCAAAGCCCCAAGATGTGTATATCTATTGCAGGTGATGTGCCACACTAACGAAAGATGTTTATGTTGGATGTTATGGGAGATGTGAGAGGTGGGGAACATGGGAATACCTGTAATTTGGGGGTAACATTTATGTAATCTAAGCATCTTTTAAAATATAATTATTTATTTATTTATTAAGTTAATGTTCATAAGTACAGTCATCATTTTCAAGTGTTCAGCGATGGTCCTTCCTCCTTCACTAGGTACTGCTTCTGTACTCAGGGGATTCTTGCTGTCCCCTTAGACTATGTGGTAGAACTTTCCACGATGGTAATTCAATATTCTTTTGGTTAGGGTGTGAATCTCCACTCACCTTGAAAATTTCCCATGAACACTTCAACACATTCATATGCCTTATAGGTAAGCCCTAGGTGAACCTTCTACCAAGCATCCCCCATTACTGAAATCCCACACCAATGATCCTCCCCTGCCACAGGTGTAACACTTCTGTTAACCAAAATTTCTTCAGTCAAATGGGTGTAGTTTTGATTTGCATTTTCCTAATAGCCAGTGATGAACATCCTTTCCATTGGCTTTCTACCCATTTGTATCTTTTCTTTGGAGAAGTGTCTGTTCAAATTACTTGCCCATTTTTTAAATGGTTGTTTTTCTTTTTATTTTTGAGGTATAGGATTTCATTATATATGCTGGATATTAGGTTCCTATCAGATATATGCTTGCCTAATATTTTCTCCCATTGAGTAGGCTACATTTTCACTTTATTGACAAACTCCTTTGATGTGCAAAATTTTTAATTTTGAAGAGGTCACTTTTATCTACTTTTTCCTTCATTGCTCATGCTTTGGGTGTAAAGTTCATGAAATCATCCCCTAGTACAAGATCTTGTAGATGCTTCCCTACATTATTTTCCAAAATCTTTATGGTCTTGGCTTTTATATTTTGATCTTTGATCCATCTTGAGTTAATTTTTGTATAAGGTGTGAGTTGGTGTTCTGCTCTCAATATTTTGGATATGGATATCCATTTCTCCTGGCACCATTTTTTGAAGAGGCCATTCTCTCCCATTTGAGTGGGCTTGGTGGACTTGTGAAATATCAGTTGACTGTATCTTTGAGGAGCTATATAAGAAGTCTCAATTTGGTTCCATTGGTAAGTAATTCTATCTTTGTGCTAATACCATGCCGTTTTGATCACTGTAGCTTTGTAGTATGTTTATAAAGTCAAGTACTGTGACATCTCTGATTTCATTTTTCTTTTTCAATATGTTTGCATATTCAGGGCCCTTGTACTTCCAAATACATTTCATAGTTTGCTTTCCAGTTCAGTAAAATATGCTGTGGTAATTTTTATTGGAATTGTGTTCAGTCTGTAAATCAGTTTGGGTAGGATAGATGTCATAAAGATGTTTAGTCTTCCTATCCATGGAATGGGAATATTCTTCCGTTATTTAGGTCTTTGATTTCCTTCAACTATGTTGTATAATTTTCTGTGTACAAGTCATTTACATCTTTACATTTATTCCTAGGTATTTAATTCTTGTAGTTGCTATTGCAAATGGGATTTTTTCCTTGATTTCTCCTCAAATTGCTCATTATATTATCCTGAAAATTATTGCAGAACTATAGGCAGTGGGGGTACCCTAAGAAGAAATAATGTTAAGTTTTCCACCATTTGGTAAGCAGTTACCTCTGACATCGTGTTTCATGTATTTAAACACATATGCATTAAATTATTTATTGCACATGTAATTTTATGCAAAGATTTGCATGTACAAATATTTATCATTCATTCATCCATTCAGTAAATATTTACTATATAATTACTACATGTAAGATGCTATGCCAGATTCTCTTGAAAATGAAATGACTAGAAGGTCCCTCAACATTTGGAGTGAAATAAGGCCTGGTTTAAAAGTGTTTTAGTTAGGGGAGTGGATAAAGCTCAGTGGTTAAGTACTCATTTCCTATGTCTGAGGTCCTGGGTTCAATCCCTGGTATATCATTTTTAAAAAAAGAAAAAAGTGTTTTATTTATCTTTTGCTGTGTAGCAAATGAACTACAAATGTAGAGGCTTATAAACAACAATCATTTACTGCACTCATGACTTTTCAGATTGGCAGTTTGAGATTCTTCTGGTCTAGTCCAGGCTCAGCTGCATTCAAGTGAACTTGCCCACATATCTGCAATATCCTGCCAGGTCCGCTGGGGCCAGATGATCTAAAATCAACTCAACTGCAATTGCTTCAACCTTTCTTTGTATGGCCTCTATCATCAAGCAAGCCAGTCAGGACACATTCACATGGATTTTCAGTCCTCAAAAAGCAAGAAGAGGGCAACAACAGTATACAAGTATTTAGATTTCTCTGCTTTTATCTGGTTTGCTATTGTACCAATGACTAAAGCAATCATAATATTGGTCCTATTTGAGGGGTGGATAAAGTCTCCTGCTCTTGATGAAAGTACCTGAAAGGCCACATTAGAAGGCATAGGTACAGAGAGAAGAAGAATGCATGGTTATTTTTTTTGCAACCAAATATAACAAATAATGTAATTAAGCATCTTTCAAGCAATGTAAATTGTTTGTTCAGTGCAATGAAATACACAAGAGAGTAGAAATTCTACAAAAAGTAATGTCAGGAAGATTTCAACAAGGAAATCATGTTCTAACAAATTTATAAAATATAAATATAAGTGGATGGCTAGGAGGTTGAAATGGCACAGGACATTCTGGAAACACAAAGTGTTTGCCTGAGGCCGTAGTGCATGGTGCAAGAAAAATCTAAAGAGGTAGGATGGGCCATTGTGGCATTTTTCTACATCCATGAACAAGTACATATCTTCTTTTTTTGGTTGTATTTTCTAACGTTGTGTCCCGGCTCTACCTTCTGGATTCATACAAATCAAGCCACTCTCTTCCTCAGATGACAGATTGTATTGTGTCCTAGTTGTCAGGTGCCTCACTACTCACCACCTACAACTTTCTCAGATCCTTCATAAAATATTTTCCACAATTTCCTAGTTCTTCTTTTCTAAATAGCCTCCAAAACAAATACAGAGTATTGTCTCAAGCAAAGGATAGTGGATTTTTACCAGAATGTACTCCTAAACCTCCCAGACAGGTTGATCAGAGAGGTCTTGAGCTCAGTCTTTTTGGGAGGACAATCATAACCTTGTTATAGAGGCCCCAAAGGGAAGTACATGGAGAGGCTAAGAATATTCATGATAACATTTCTTGAGTTTCAGGATCCGTAAAATGGAATAACATTGGAACCTCCAGCAGCCAGTTCACACAATCTCAGTCTACTAGAATTCAATGAAGGATGTGTCCTTTGGAGGACTTACCATATATTTTCTGAACCTACTATGTGTCCAACACTGTCATAATTTCTAGAACTGCAAAGGTGAGGTAGAATTAGTCTTTACCTCAAATTGCTACAGTCCATTTGGAGGAGACAGATTTGTGACTGAGAGCCTCCCATGAAACATGATGAGTGTTATAATGGGGAGTAATTGCATGCCCTGAATACATTAAACATGAAAACATAGTTAGGATACACTCAGTAAGTATGACCTAACTATAACAATGACAGCAAGCATTCACATGTTCTTATTCTGTACCAGCCATTCAGCATTCACAGTATTCACATATATGAACCTATTTAATTCCAAACAGTATATGCTGGACAAAGTCTTCCCTATTTTACAGATCAGGGAATTAAGGCATAGAGAGCTCAAATGAAATGTCCAAGACCACAAGACCAAAAAATGGTGGTGCTGAAACCCAAATACAGGAGCTTGGCTGGGATCAACTCTTTCAAATGCCATGTGTTTCTGAGGCGAGGTGAACCAGGGCAAGGGAAGGGAGAGGAAGTCTTCAACTCAGAAGGAACAGACTGTGAAGTCTCAGAAGCAAAGGGAACTGAGAGTGGTTCTGAGTGGACATTTTATGAACAGAGTTGGAGAAATAGGTTTCAACCAGAGTCAAATAAGAGGCTTGGGAGAAAGCAACAACCCATCTTGGTAAGTTTTCATTCCTTGCACTGCCATCACTCTACCCCCAATGAATGGCTACCTCTTTAAGAGCAAGGAGAAGTTTCCACTTATTTTTATTATAAATTCTCTGTCTCCTTGCAACCAATCTCCTACTTCAACAATTGTTCACTGTTTTATGTTGCAATTTTTAGGATCAAAAATGGCTCATGGAACTAAGTTATGTCACTGATGATGTCACACAAGGGTTACTGCAAATCTTAGGTCTTATTCAGGTCCCAACTGTTTTTCCATGAGGTTGGCAATCTGAGAACTGTCTGTGGGACAGCAAATTTGGCTATCAATTCATGGATATTCAGGACTAAATTAGAGTCCTTACCTTGGGTGAGGTTGGGATATCACCTACAACCAAGAGGTGAGATAAAAATCCTTCAGAGGTTCTTCTTGGTTCACATTCGCCCAGACAAGGTAAAACAATGATCTGGGATGAGGAAGACTTTCTTTAAGCCTTTAGGTTAAGATGGAAGGAAAATTGTGTCTGATTGATGGGAGGTAGTTTGTGAGGGATTTGATTTTTTCTGGGTCAAACTTCCCCTGATTTCTCTTGGACCTGGTTTCCCCTTGGCTAGAAGAAACAAAATAAGGAGTTTGGAGTGAAGGTATGAAGTTCACTGAGACTTCCCTTTAAAAAGTTCTTATCCGTTATGAGACAATTAATATATGAATAAATAAATGAAGGGAAAATGAATAAGTAAACAGCAGAATTCTATTCTAAGACTGATGGGTATTCCAGAATAGGAATAGTAGACAAGTTATACAATTATCTGGACTGTAATTTAATTATTTTATATAGATAGAAAAGGAGAACTTTGAAGGCAACTGGAACAGAGATGTGTGTGCCTGGGAAAGGGTGGTTATGGACATTTGTACTTCATTTTCAATTACATTTTCTAATGAGAAATGAGATTGAATACATCTTTTTAATAAAAGTAGTTGTGAGTTTACAAAGCATTAATGCATCACATATAGGATTCCCATACAGCCACCCACCCCCCCGCATCAATCATATTTTGTATTGTTGTGGAATTTTTTTTAATAAATAATAAAACTACATTCAAATACTACTAGCAGTTGTCTTGCTATGGTGGATACAGGCCATGTTAAATTTCATCAGAATTTATAAAAGTGTATGTAAACCATAATGTAAAACATTGACCATGGTTAGTAGCTATGTTTAAATATTTTTACATCAGTTGTTTAAAAAATGTACTATCCACATATAAAATGTTATTAATAGGGGGAGGGGGAAAAGGCGAAAGATATTGGGTATATGGGTGTCCCTTGTATTCAGTACGTGACTTTTCTGTAATATAAAACTTCTTTGAAGACAAAATGAAAAAAGTAAGACACTGGGGGACTAAATGGCAAAAAAATGTCACTGTGCATACAGGACAACAGATCTTATGGTGATGAAAGGCAAAATGTCAAAAACTCCTTAAAATTTTTTTTCATTATTTTTATTATCCCAAAAATTTAATTTTTATCTTTAAATTTTTAAAAATATTTTACTTCTTATTTTTAAAACTATCTTATTTCATTTTCTTTTTTATTGTACTTGGCTATTTTATTGGCTTCATTTTTGAAGAAGTTCTGCATCACAGAGGGTTACAACAGTGGTAGGGGAGGATCATTGGTGTGGGGTGTCAGGGATGGGGGAAACATGGGAGGTCTAAATCTCTGGGCTATCCATGTGCTAGCTGAGCCCTGAATCTCAACAGAGTTGCAACAACTTCTCTCCAGTTCATTAGTCTCACCCAAGACAACTAACAAGGAGGTGATGGTGGACAACCATCATATCAAGGAACTGAAAGAGTCTACAACTGCAAGCAAGAGAGTCCCACCCACTGGCCCCCATGGAATTGAAGTCCCTTTTCAATTAGAGGTGGAGCAGACATCAGCATCCCAGAATCCTCATGATTGGGGAAGAAATGATGGACTTAAGTAGACTTACTGGTATTCTACTATAGACATATTGTGATTCTATCAATGGAAGAAATTATACCATTGATGTGGAGGCAGTGGCCACTGGAGGTTCTAAGGGCAGGGAGAGGGAAATCACTTTTAATACAGGGGCATTTTGGGGACTTGGAATTGCCCTGAATGAAATTGCAATAACAGATATAGGCCATTATATATCTTGCCAAAGCCTACAGAATTGGGTGGGAAGGAGTGTAAACTACCATGTAAATGTAATCCATGAATAATGGTAATACTCCAAAATGTGTTCATCAATTGTAATAAATGTACCACACTAATTAGAGATGTTGTTAATGTGAAAATTGTGGGAGACGTGGGGCACAGGGCATGTGGAAATCACCTAAATTTTTATGTAATATTTATGTAACGTAAGTAGCTTTAAAAAATCACTAAAAACATACAAAATAAAAATAAAAATACATTATATTAAGTGTATTTTACACATAAACCACCCTATTGTTAATACCATGCACTAGTATTTTACATTTATTATAGTACCTGAAAGAATGTTCTCATAGGTGTACTGTTAATCATGGCCCATCATCTTGATGATACATACTTAATAGAATAAAAATGTATTACCAAAAAAAAAAAGAGGGAGAGAGAGACAGAGAGTGTAAGGCCAGGTTAGATTTCATATAATCCATGATAAGTAATACCCAGTAGAGGAAGAAGCACTTAAATGTTCCTAATAATTCTGACATCATTGAAATCAATGATGACATAATTCTGTTTTAAATATTACAGCCCTAATTACTGGACCCAATAATGTATAAGAATGACATCAATTACTGGTTTAGTGATTTTATTTTCTTTTATGCCATATTTGGGAATTCTTCACCTTTTTGGAATGAATTACCACAAATAACATTCAGTCATCCCCTACTTTTCTGCAGCAAAAAAGCTCAAAATATTTCTCAACAGTACCCCTGAGAAAATATTATGGACTGAGATGGTCTATTTTAATTAATGACTATGCATAAGAATGAGCAAAAGTAAAATGATGTACCCATCCTGCAGTCCCTGGCAATTTAAAACAGGCGTTTATTTTCTATGAAGAAACTTACAGAATCCTGATCATCACACCACTCTTTCCATAGGCATCAGAGCAAGAAAACAAAAAGTGAGTGGAAGAGTGCAGGGAGTGGCAGAATGAGAAGGAACATGGAGAAAAATGTCCAGAAGGACATTGCAGATCATGTACAAGGTCATTAGAGCCTTCACTGCTCAATCCAAAGAATTGATTACTACTCTTTTTCAGTCTACCTGGAACAGGGTTACCACGGCTCTTATGCTAGGTCATAAGCACTCTGAAGGAGTTGCAAATAACTAGAAGGAGTCAGAGGTGGACTCAGAAGATGGGTGAATTAAACTAGTATTCAATCCTAATGAGATTACTAGGAAAACATCCTTGTTTGCAAAAGGTCTTCCTCGGCCAAGGTTTGAAGAAGAAATGACCGTAAAAATGAGAAAATCTTTTCACCACAATGATGAGACAGTTTAACCACTCCCATGTAACACCAGATAAATCTGTACTTACCCAGGGATGGAAATCCTATTCAAGGAGTGCTAAATTAGCTTGCAGGTCCTTGGTTCCAAAATGGTCCCAGCAGAGGAGGCTGAAAGGGGTAATTGCAGGTTCCATGTGGACAATGTGAGTCCAGGGAAATGCAACTGGTTGGTGGTGCTGGTTGTCTGTCATTGCGATTTGGCTCATCCCTCCTCCACCGTGGGGATCCCCTGATGGTTTGGCTTGAACATATCTATTGCCCATTGTTTTGGGCCATGGGAGGACAGGGAGGCAGGTGGGAGGGAATCTTTGGAATAGAATTCTCCTAAATTGAGACCAGGTTGAAAAGAACATACAATAAAGAAATAAAGAAAGGATCTCTTTTTAGTAACAGGGTCATAAATCTCTAATTCTGATTAGAGGTGGTGTTACAAATATAGGTGTATTATGAATGAAACAGGAGTCAAACTGATAAGGGGGAAAAGTGGGAAACACATGAGAAGCCATGAAACACAGGCAACATTCACGCCAAGCATTACATCTTTATAATGGGAGACAATGGCCAGTGTGTGCTAAATTTGCACTCTGGACTGAGCTTACTGGTCAATGATGATAATATCTCATAATCTGTAACGAAGTTCCATCACGGAGTGGTGTGGTGATGGAAGGCTGTTGCATGTGGAGTCTTACAATATGGATGATTTTTTTCCTAAGTTCACCTTCTATAATAAAAATATACTATCAAAAATAATAATAGTCTTGGTAGGAGAAAATTACATTAAATGTATGATATGGATTCTACTCAGGATAAAGCTGTTGATGATTTTTTTTATGCACATATTCGGTGGCTTTCAAATAGAAAAACATTTTCAAAATGCTTGGCAAATCGCAAACATTGTAAATGACTGAAATATCTAATATCCTTTAAATTCAAATTTTCTCCTAAGAATGAGTGCACTACTCAAAGGCCACATACCCACTACATGAAAATGTAAGGCATTTATTTAGCTCCTCTGAAAAGTACAGTATTGAAACATGAGAAGGCCCCCAGGATTTCGTTCATTGGTGAAGGTAGTTGGTCCAAAAATTTCTGCACAATTTTTAAAAAGTAATGAAATAATGGTAACTACACTTACTGGGAGAATAATGATAATGTGTTTGGTTTTTTTTTTTTTTTCTGATTTTTAATCTTTGAATAAGTCCACTTTTGATCAATTTAAAGGAGATCTTTATGAATTAATTTATGAATCTCTCCTCTAATGATAGCAAGCTCTAGTTTTTCTTTCCCCGAAAGCATCTCTGATTAGTCTCATAATTCTTTGTGATTTTCTCCTGTATAGAGGGATTCTGAGGAGGTTACCCATATGGAAATAACTGTGGTTAGGTCACATTTTACTTCTTTGAAATCATTTTAAGTAAAGTGAAATTTATTCTTACAGCAAAAACCAAGGCTGGCTGCTCACAGAAAATCTCCCCCACAACAAAATGATGCACATTCCCCAACCTCCAATTCTGTGCCAATGGCATCCAGATGAACCTGCCCACCACCAAGAGGGAAAAAACAGCCATAGGCTGAACAGGGACACTAAACCCAGTTTGGCTATTTCCCAGATGTCAGGCAGAGTGACTTATAAGGGTCAAGAGATGCATGGTCCAGTCCGAGGGTACAGCCGTCCATCTCAATGCATCCATGAGCACATCCTCTGAATTTGAAGAGCAAAAAACTGAAAGACCTGAATAGAGAAATAATCAAATACACGATTTTCATGTGTGACTATCAAGACCCTCTGTTTGGAAAAATACTTTTTATTGAAGTGTACTATTCATACATGAACATACAGCAAAATTATTTGTATAGTAAATGCTGGGACTTTCCAAATAAAAATGTGTAACATTATACAGGTGCACCATACAGCAGCCTCCACCAACTCCTGGGTTTGTGGTGAAACAGTTGTTAAAAACTAGGCAAGAGCATCATGATATTTTAAATACTAATTGTAGACCCTATCTTACATCAGGTGTATTTCCCCAAAACCACCCTATTTTTTCCTACAAATCAATTTTTTAGAGACTTAATAATAAAGAAGTCAACTGCAGCAAAGTGTATAATCCATGATATTTGCTGTCATCAAAGAGATTTGTGTTCATCAATTCAATACTTATTAAAACATTTCATTATTTCAATAAAAGAACTGACAAAAACCAGACACAAAAACTCACATATAAATGCCTCCCCTCACAATCTTGCCATTTCCCCTGCTATACACAAGAGGCTATTTCTGGCTATTTTTGCAGTAATATTTATTAGTTTTTGAAGCAATTTTATTGAGATATATTCCCATGCCATGTGGTCAAGCCAAATCCTAAAATGAATGTTTTGTTTTTCAATTCAGTTAATAAGACCTTTAATATAAAATTGATATATGAAAGAGAAACGAGTTTGAAAGAAATTACAAATTTTAAAATAAAGTGTAAGGGATTGTCCAGTAAGCCTGGAGTGCCATGGGACTGTCCTACTATGGCTGCCAGTTTCCACCGGGTTCCTTGGCAAGGGAGAGGCTCTGCCTGACCTGGGCCTAGGCTGCCGGTGGCTCTGTCAGGCAGCTAATGGCCCATGCCAGAGTGGGGTGGATAATATGGTGGATGCCTGTGTGGCCAGCTCAGAAGGCATGACTTCTAAAGGACACCCTCAGGGGTGGACCAGGCACAAACACAGCACTGGCCATCCAGACTCCTTGTGTGTATATATGGATGAGGGCTACCTTTAGCACCCTGGGTTGCTGCAGAGCTCCTGGCAGAACCATGGTCAACACTATTGACAGCACTCACAGGTCCCCTTCCCTAAAATCACCTGAGAAACCAACTTTGGGGCTGTACCACAGAGACCTGCTTGCATTAGGGCCATGGGGACATGGTGTGCACCCTAGACAACAAAACCTTCTGGCAGGGACATTGCTGGTGTCTCCATTCTGATCCCACTCCTCTCATGGGACCAAGCTGGCACCATTTCCCAGGCAGTGCTGTGACATTTTGGTGGTTGCTGTTGCCTTATTATGCTCCCTGTGGTACTGGGTCCTAGACTTGCAGAAGCACAGACCACTCCACAGTGTGGCAGAGTGTTTAGTAAAATGGATTTGCCAGTCTTGCCTAGTTGTTAAAACATTCCATGGGGAAATGGAAACTGGAACCTGGTAGAAAGGACATATGGTATAAAATCAAGAATTTCAAACATGCTTTGTGGGAGACACAGAAAGAAAATAAAGAGAAAGTGGCAAGAGGAATATTCAAAGATATAATGTTAGGAAACCTCTCAGATGTAATGAAAGGCCTGTGTATGCACAATCAAATAACAGAAAGTACCCCACACAGGAAAAAGTCATAGAGAACTATGTGCTGACACACTGGAATCACACAGTAAAATGCCATGGGCAAGGAGAGTGTTCTGACAGCTGCAGGAGTAAAGCAATATGTTTTCTCCAAGTGAGTTCCAATAACTTCAAGCAAGAATTTCACCACAGAAATCATGAAGACAAACCTCAAGAAGGCAAAAAGGCAAATTAAGATGTAATATTTTAAGTTTTCACAGAATATGTGAATATCTAGTGAGTTAGGCTTTTGAAAATTAGGGGAAGATTAATATGGAATTCCCATATTAAAACAAACAAACAAACAAAATATTCTGTGGGAGTTTTCCACCACTTGTGCTGCCCTACAAAGATTTTAAGTATGTTCTTCAGAAAGAAATGAAAAGGACACTCAATGGTAGGTTAAATTACCTAAAAATTTAAGGACTCTCAGAAAGTCAACCATTTCTCTAATTAAAAATAGCAGTAATAATGTATTGGGATTTTGGTATCTAACTCCATATTTTAAAATGTCTAAAATTCAAGTGCATAAAATTTAAGATCACCTTTGGTTGGGGATATACAGTGTATGAAGACATAATATTAACAATTACAACAAGCAGAGGGGTTTCAGAAGGGAATTGGGACAGTATATGTATATATGGACTTCAGTTAACCCTATAAAAATAAGAATCTTGGTTTATGAATTTTAACAAAGTTACTATACTAATGGAAAATATTCATGATAAGGAAAACTATGTGTGTGGGGGGTATATGGGAACACTGTACATTCCCATGTTTTTTTCTGTAATCCATAACAGCTATAATTAAAAATAGATCTGCTGCCTAGGACAAGGAGAAACACTACATACTGATAAATCAGTCAAAGACAAAGTCAGCAATTAAATATATATGTATGAGCAATTATATATACAGCAAAGCTCCAAAACATATGAAGCAAAATTTGAAAAATTTAAGAGAGAAATAGATAGTGGTATATTACTAATAGGAGAATTCAATACACCACATTCAATAAAGGATTGACCCTTTTGACAGAATACCAATAAAGAAAGAGAGGAATAGAAAAGGTTAATGAAAAGGAAAATAAGTGAGGGATATATGGAAATTATCTATTTTCTGCAAGAATTTTTTGGTAAACCATGCTCTAATAATATAGATAAAATTAAAATAACTACTAAATTCATGGTGAAATGTGTTTCAAGAGAAATATAAACTTTAGAAAAGTTGTCTCCTATACATGTGCTTGAGAACTACCCAAGAACTTACCAATAAGTCTGACAGAATTGGAGATATTAATAAATGATGTTTATTTTAGGGTTGTAAATCATTCTTATTAGAGGTTCCCCCTCATTAGGTTTGTAATAATTAACAAGCTGTGGCTCAATTCCCCCCTGACATGTTTTAAGGTATAACAAGCTCCCCTTAAGCCTACATGTCTGAAATCATGGCACTTTCCTGAAGGTTGAACAAAAGAAACCATGTGAAGATGGGAGTAAAGTGAGATAGAGAGCTTCCTCTCTCCAGACCAAGGCCCCACCAGCCCCTCCAGCCCTCCAAGTACACTTAACTCCCTAGCTTATTATCCTCTAGCTGTACAAGGGAAAACTTTCACCTCTAGGGCTTCCTATTGGTCCCTGAACCTCACTCAAATCCTGACTCCTTCCCACCAACCATCATTACCCTGCCTAGAAAAGTACTGTATAAATTCATATTCCCCCTTCTGGGATTGGGTGGAAGTCTAATCTTCAGATCCCCTCTGCAAGAGAACTTCTCAATAAATCTTCCTGCTTGCAATTATCAGTCTCTGTGTCCCAGTGAGCCCCATTTCCCCAACATTTGCTGCCAAAAACCTGGGACTGGGGTTACCTTGAGATGGATTGGTGAGGAAACTCCTGCCTGCTATGGCCAGAAACCCATCCAACACCAGACATCGAATCTCAGCTGGGTGAGTTAAGGGTTTCTCCACCAGAGGATCCTGCTCTCTCTCTCTCCATTTTCCGTTGTCGAGGGCAATCCACTGAAAAACCCTAATGCTAGGTGTGGCAGTTTGATGTAATTATGAATTCCAAAAATATAATTGGATCATGCTTGTAAACTGATCTGTTAATCTGGACATGATTAGGTTAGGATTAGGGCATTGAGCCCCACCCTTTGGTGAGTGGGGAATCGAATATAAACGGCAAGGCAAAGGACAGTTGATGCAGTCTTTTGAGAAGCAGTTTGATGTTGGAAAGAAGGCCCCAGTGTTATCTTTGAACTCACCCTACCCCCTTTATTCCTCTCCCACTTCATCAACACTGCCTTCTACCCTTCCCATTTCCCCTCCACATACTCGCTCGTGGGGACTACCTCCCCCTCCTTCCATGCCACAGTCCTCCACCTCCACTAGCGCGCAGGCTCCTAACTTCACACATATGCCAGCTCCTCTCTGACCCCTCCAGGAAGTAGCAGGAGCTGAAGGAATAGCCAGAATAGATGTTCCTTTCTCACTGTCAGATTTAAGCCAGATAGAGGAGCAGGTTGGATCTTTATCCAAAATCCCTGCTACATACATTAAAGAATTTCTACACCTCACTCACTCATATGATCTCACCTATCAAGACACTTATGTTATCACCACCTCCTTCACAATTCCAGAAAAAAAATGCATTTGGGCTGTAGCCACCACTTTTGCAGATGCCATGCATACCCAAGATCCCAAAAGGTACCCGGCAGGCCCCACTGCAGTTCCAACCACTAACACACCCTGGGTTTATCAACCAGGCTCCACTAACCATGCTCGTATGGACCATTTCTTTACCTGCATAATAGAAAGCATGAAAAAGGCTGCCCTTAAGGCAGTTAATTATGACAAAATTAAAGAGATCTCACAAAAATTGTGATGAAAATCCAGCTACCTTCATTAATAGATTAACTGATTCTCTCCTTATATACACTAATTTAGATACTACTCAGATTCTAATCAATTCTAATACACACTCACTTCATCAATCAATCTTATCCTGATATTAGAAAGAAATTTCTGAGGTTAGAGGACTGCCTTCAAACCCCTCAGAAAGACCTGATTAAAGCAACCTTCAAGGTCTTTAACAATAGAGAAGAGGTAGCCAAATTAGAAAAGCATAAACGAGATCAAACTAAAGCCTCCTTCCCTGCTGCTGCCCTCAGGGTAGAGTCTCAAAAACCCAATCCTTTTTCTTCCCTTCGGCCACCACCCAGACCCTGTTTCAAATGTGGAAAGGAAGGGCATTGGGTACGTTCCTGCCCAGATCCAAAGCCCCCACCCGTGTGTAGGCACAAAGGTCATTGGAAGTCGGGCTGTCCTGAAAACCCTTTTTGCAGGAAAGTTCCTCCAGCATACCTTACAGATCTGGAGACAAAATCTTCCTTTCCAGACCTTCCTTGACTGACAAAAGATTACTGACAGGTTCCAGGTTCAGAACAGGCCCACATCACCATCAGTAAGTCTGAACCGAGGGTTATCATCAAGGTTGGAGGTAAGCCAATCTTCTTAATTGACATGGGGGCCACATATTCAGGACCTTTATTTCCTCAATCTCTATTGTGGGAGTTGATGTCATCCCTTCTCCTTTAATTACCAAGCTAGTCATATGTGCAATAGAAAATCACACATTTTCCCATCAATTCCTCATTATCCCTACCTGTCCCTCCCCACTCTTAGGTAATGATGTACTGTCTAAGCTTCATTCCTCCATTTCCTTTCTGCTCCCATCCTCCCAAACCAAATTCCTTCTCCTCCTGTCTACCACCCCCACCCCCTCCCCAATCCCTACTGACATTCCTCCCAAATTGCAAGCAGAAGGTCATCCCCAGGTCTGGGATACCAGTTCTCCTTCAGTCATGCTACACCATTCCCCTGTCAGAATAGTCTTAAGAAAACCCTCCTCTTTCATAAATATTCCTCAGTATCCCCTATCCATCTCTGCCCAATGAAGCTTGAAACCCACTATTGACAAACTCCATGCTGCTGGCCTTCTATGTCCAGCTAACTCACACTTTAATACTCTGAACCTAGCAGTAAAAAATGAAATGGAAGCTATCACCTTGTGCAGGACCTTAGAAATCTTCACGAAGCCACATAGCCTATCGTTACCCTAGTTCCTAACCCATACAGTCTTCTGTCTCACATTCCCCCTCACATTGACCTCAAAGATGCCTTTTTCACTAGTCACCTAGATGAGACTTCCCAAGATATTTTTGCCTTTACATGGACAGAACCTGAAGACCCCCTAAATCCCCAACAACTAACATGGACAGTTGCTCCCCAGGGCTTTAGAGATAGTCCCCACATTTTTTACAGGTCCTACATGGAGACTTCTCTAACCTTCAACTCCCATCCAGTACTCTTCCCAATATGTCAATGACCTCTTCCTTTGTAGCCACTCTTTACAAACCTCCATAACCCACACTATCACCCTGCTTAACTTTCTCAGTGATAAGGGGTATCATGTTTCCCCAGTGAAGGAAAATTTTTCAAATCTGAAGTAACCTATCTGGGGCTCCATCTTTCTCCCTCACATAAACATCTAAGTGCAGACTGAATTCAAATCATCAAAAGCTATCCCCTCCCACAGACCAAAACAGACCTCCTTTCTTTCCTAGGGCTTGTCAACTTTTTCCATGTCTGGATTCCAAACTATGGACCTGTATCTAAACCTCTCTACCTAGCTGCTTTTGGCAACTTACACGAGCCACTCAATCACCCTCTATCACTCAAACTTCCCATCAGTCATCTTAAAGAAACCCTATTAACTGCACCTGCTCTAGCTCTCCCCAACCCCTCTAAACCTTTCTCCCTCTATGTCGACACCCAACATGGGTATGCTCTAGGAATCTTAATGCAGCCATACAGCCCTTATAACTGAATCATTGCTTACTTATCCAGTTAGATCCCGTAACTGTAGGCTGGCCCACTTGCCTCAGAGTCCTCACTGCTGCTTCCCTCCTAGTCCAAGAAAGTTTTAAACTGTCTCCAATAAATCATCTCTATGTTTTTTCCTTACATTCTCTATCTCCCCTTTTAACTCACAAAGCTACTGTGTCTATGTCCTCTAGTTCTCTTCAAATCCTTCATACAACTCTTCTACAAAATCTGGGTATCCTCTTACATCTCTGTACTCCTCTCAATCCTGCCACCCTCCTCCCCATTGGTCCCAACCTATCCCTGGAAGCACCTGATTTGGATTACACTCATGACTGTGGTGATATGCTTGATCTCCTTGCTAAACCTCTTCCCAATATTTCAGATACTCCTCTTCCCAATCCTACTCACACATGATTTATTGATGGCAGCTCCACTAAACTTAACAATTTCACCCTGGCCAGATACACTATTGTTATTTTAACTGACACTGTTGTATTGGGCCCCCTCCCACTCGGCACAACCTCACAACAAGCTGAGCTCATAGTCCTCACCAGAGCACTAGTCAGAGGCAAGGGGCAAGCCATAGACATCTACACTGACACCAAATATGCATATCACATCCTACACTCACACCGCCCCCATCTGGTGAGAGAGATCCACTTCAAGTGTATCCTCCATTGTGAACAAATATCTCATCCTACAATTACTCAAAGAGGCAGCACTTCCAACCCAAGCTGCTATAATTCACTGCAAAGGGCACCTACTCCTCTTACTTTTAAAACACACCAGTATAGGGGCTCCAAACCAGGACAAGATTGGCAATTAGACTTCACTCACATGCCAGTGGTAAAAAAGATTAAGTATCTCTTAGTCCTCATAGAAACCTTCTCTGGGTGGGTTGAAGCATTTCCAACAACCTCAGAATGTTCAGATGTTGTTGTTAAAATCCTGTTAACAGAAATAATTCCCAGATTTGGCCTTCCCTCTTCCCTGCAGTCAGACAATGGATTTTACTTCACAAATCACTCAGGTATCTGTAGTGCCCTAGGAATAACTTGGAAGTTACATATCTCCTATAGGCCCCAGTTTCCTGCAAAGGTGGAACATATGAATGGAATCTTAAAACAACATTAACCAAATTAGCAATGCAGATACAAACATCTTGGACTGAACTCCTACCCTTAGCTTTCATGAGAATCTGAACCCTTCCTTGAAAACCACATTTCCTTAGCCCCTTTGAAATCATGGATGCCCCTTCACCCTCACTAATATTCTTACTTAGTAAGAGTAACTTACTAAGCTTAACTCAAATGTGGACACCCCTCCATCAGCAGGCTGACTCCAGGCTGCCTGCACCAGAACCCTCTGCTCCCTCATTACCTATTCACCCAGGTGACTGGGTATACCTGAAAACCTTACACCCTAAGCCCTTAACCCCAAAATGGATGGGTCCTTTTGTTTTCCTAACTATTCCCACTGCTGCAAAACTTTTAAACTTTCCATTGTGGATACACTTTTCCAGATTGAAACCTGGCCCATTGCCTCCTATAAACAGTAAAACACCAGATCCTGAGACTACAGACAAGTACAAACCTGAAACTTCAGATAAGAATACCTGTGAACTTCTTGGGGATCTGTGATTGGAGCTCACACAGGATAGAGGTGACAAAACCCCAAATCAAACCTCTCACAACACCAGACCACATGATATACCTCAAAGCCAATACCTTTTGTAGAATTCTCTCTCTGCACTTAACTGACTTTACATCCCCTCTACCCTTTTAATCAAACAATATCTAGACATTATTTGAGACTTGTGGTTGCAGGGAGACTTTTTCGACTTTCACCCTGAGAAAATCCTTTTCTTCTCCTTAATTAGTCTCTAATTCTACAAATCAGTTTTATAGACACTGAATTGCAAAGAATTCAATTGATGCGAAGTGTAAAATCCATGGCACTTGCTATAACCACAGTGCTCCGTGTTCATCACTTCAATCATTATTAAAGCATTTTCACTCTTTCAGCAATGATAATCAACAAAAACCAGATGCACAAACTCACACAGCATCACCTCCCTTATCAATCTCTCTGCTTCCCCTGCTCTACCTGGCTGCTATTTCTGGCTATTCTTCCAATAATAGTCATCAGGGCTTTAAGCTGTTTTCATGAGATATATTCCCGTACCATGTGGTCTAGCCAAAACCTAAAAGAAGTTTTTTTTTTTTTAAAAAAAAAGCATTTAATAAGACCTTTAATGTAAAATTGGAAAGCAAAAGAGAAAAGAGCTTGAAAGAATGTATAAATTTTAAAAGAGAGTGTAAGGGACCTTCTGGTAACCCTGGAGCGCCATGGCTCTGTCCTAGTAGGGCCGCTGACCCTGGCTTGAAACCTTGGCCGACGAGCAGCTCTCGCTGACCCTGGGCTGGGTGCCTTGTGGCTCTGTAGGTCAGTGGCTGGGTAGGAGGCTGCTGATGAGATGGCCCACGCCCGGTTGTGGAGGGGATCAAGACGAACGCCAGTGATGACTGGCTCAGATAGCACGACTTCTAAAGGACATCCGTGGGGCCTGGACTAGACACGAACACACCATTGGGCACTCAGTCTCCTGGTGTGTGTGTGTTGAGGGGAGGGGTTCCTTTGGCTCCCTGGGTTCCTGCAGAGTTCCTGGCAGAACAATGGTCAGCACTTTTGACACCACCAAGCCCTTTCCCTTCCCGAAAATCGCCCGAGCAACCATCTTTGGAGCTGTTTCAGGGAAGCCTGCATGCAGTAGGGCCACGGGGACCTAGCATGAAACTCAGTCCAGGAAACCCTCCTGCAGGAACCTTGCCAGGTCTTCACCCCATCTCTGCTCCTCTCGTCCAACCAAGGGAGTGGCGTTTCAAAAGCAGTGCTCCTGTTTCTTGGAGGCAGCTGTTGGCTTACTATGCTCCCTAGGGAACTCGGTCACGGACATGCAAGAGCACAGACTTTTCCACAATGTACCAAGAGTTTTCAGGAAAATGGTTCTGCTAGTCTTGGCTAGTTGTTAAAATCTTCCTTAGGAGAACGGAAACTGGAACCTCAACAATCTGAATGCCCTTCTACACCTGGTGGAATGGACATATGGTATAAAATCAAGGACACCTTACATACTTTGAGGAACGCACAGAAAGCAAATAAAGAAGAATTGGCAGAAGGAATATTCAAAGATATAATGGCAGGAAACCTCTCAGATGTAATGAAAGGCATGTATATGCACAATCAAGGAACCCAGAGAACCCCATAGTGGAAAATATCATAGAAAACCATGCCCAGACACATTTGTATCACACCTTAAAATGCCATAGACAAGGAAAGAGTTCTGAAAGCTGCTTGAGTAAAGCAACATGCTGGGTTCAGGTGAGTCCCAGGAAAATTAAGCAACAATTTCTCCACAGAAACAGGAAGACAGAAATCAAGAAGGCAAAAAGGCAAATTAGGATGAAATATTTCAAGTGTTGACAGAAAAGGATTCACTTCTAATATTATATCTAGTGAAATAGGCTTTTGAAAAAGAGGAAAAGATTAATTTGGCAACCCCATATTAGAACAAACAAACAAGTCCTTCAGGAGTCTTTCACCACTTGTGCTGCTGAAAAGCAATTTTAAGCAAGTTCTTCAGATGGAAATGAAAGGGCACTCAACAGTGGTTTGAATCACATGAAAATTTAATATCTCTGGTAATGTCCACCTATCTTGTAATTATAAATATCAGTGATAATGTAATGGATTTTTTGTATGTAAATCCATGTTTTAAATTTTCCATAATTCAAGTGCATAAAAGTTAAACATATTCTATAGTTTGAGACATACTGTGTATAATGATATAATACATAAACATTACAACTAAAAGGGGTTACAGAAGGGAATAGGAACAGTATACATGTAAATGGAGTATAGTTAACCCTATAATAATAATATTAATAATAGTGGTTTAGTAATTGTAACAAAGATACCACAGTAATGTAAAATACTAATGATAAGGAAAACTATGAGTGTGGGGAATTATACGGGAACTTAGTTCATTCTGCATCATTTTTCTGTATATCATAACAGCTACAATGAAAAAGAAAACTACTGCCTAGGAAAAAGTAAAACACTATATAAGGAGGCGGCCAAGATGGCCTAAGTGTAGGAGGGCGCACACTGCAAGCTCCCAGAGCAAGGCGGATTGGGGATGGGGTCCTGCTTGGGGGTCTGTGCTGTGCACGCGTGGAGTGAGAAGCTTGGGACATCTATCTGCGCGGATCGGCGGCGTGGACCGAACAGTGGAGATTCGTGAGTTTTGAGGCTGCCGGTGGAGATTGGCACAGGCAGCTGAGCCCCGCGGTTAGGGAAAAAATAAAATAAAACGGCCATTTTGAGCCGCGGGTGGGGCGAAAAAGTTTTATTTTCTGGGGATCTGGCTGCCTGGCGCCCCTTGGACCTTATGTGAACAGGGCAAATGAGCTAATCAGCACCCAGTGAACCGGAGGGGGGATTCTGATCGGGAAACACAGCTGATTTCCCTAGCCACCCAGGGATAAGACCCGGGCCACTGCGGAGCCAGGAGGAAGGGATACTTCCCAAAAAAAGGGAGGGTTCGGTTGGAAGACAGGGAAGGGTATTTTATATTTTTAGATATTGATCTGGTTGCCTGCACCGCCCCATAGCTTTAGGGAGCAGATAAGCCGACCTGAAGCAGCATCAGGCTGAGAGCAGACGCGAATCTGCATCAAACTGATTTACTGAGCAGCCCGGTGATGCTGGAGCTCGGCGCCAGAAGGGACGGAATCCGCCATCTTTAGCACTCCTCACTGACTAACATCAGAACTTCAGCTAACCTGGAGAGTCCGGAAAGTGGGACGGGCTTGATTAATTTCCACGGGCCCAGCTAGGGTCACTTCCGTAAGGGGGTTGGTCTAGAGGAGGAATTATTTTGGGTCCTGCATTTGGCTAAAAAAAAAAAAAAAGTGAGGTCACCTCAACAAATGAAAAGAAAATTCTTTTTAATTTAGATTAATAGCTAAAAGCTACTTCAGGACCTGCATATAGAACCCTGTGCGGAAATTCATTGATAAACAAAAGTAGGCAGGAAGGATCCACGTGGACCCTAGGGGAATCATTGACCCCCCTTAGCTCTGTTTGACTGCTTGCCTGTGTGGATCTTTGGTTTCTCTCTGTTAATTTCTGGTCTATTGCTATTATTCCCGTTTTCCTCCCCCCTTCCTTTTTCCTTCTATTTTTTTTTTTTTTAAGAGGTGCTGCCAGCTGGTCGCTTATTTGCTGGGCTTCCTATTCAGTAATTTCCCACTCGCTGTATATATTGATTCTGTATTACAAACTATCGCTTATCCTTCCTGCATCTTTCTGCCTTCTGTTTTCTGTTGTGGCCCTTAGAGACAACATTTTTTCATAGGCCCACAACTTAAGGGTGTCAATTTCTATCCCAACTATATTGTTTTCTTCTTCTTCTTTTTTCTTTTTTTATTTTTTATTAGTATTAACTTTTTCCATTCAGACCTTTCTCTACTATTTCTTTCCCTCCTCATAATTCTAGCCTTCTAAATCACTATATATATATATTCCTCCATTTGTTTTCCCAGTCCATTGTAGGAACTCCATATTTTTTCCTAGTACTCTACACTGCCAACCCAAGTTAAATATTCATCTCATTAAGTCTCATTTTGCCCCTCTTCTAACTTTTATCAATATTTCTATTATCCTTCTGCCTTCCTTACATCTTTTGATTCCTCTGGCCCTAACCTTTTGCCTTCAAGGGAACATAGAAAGAAGCAAGGAAATAAAATAAGAAGAAAAACTGCCAAAGAGAAAACTTAACTCACAGGCAGAACCAACAGCTAATTAAAATTTTAGAGCATAGAGAAAAGCTAATCAACTGGACAAACTCATCAAGATAATATGATGACCAGAGGGCAACAGAAAATTACAAATGACTCTGAGCAACTGGAAAACATGGACCAGTGCAGTGCACAAAATAAAAATCAGGAAGCAATGCAGTACATTGAACAACTAATCAAAGCTATCCAAACAAATATCATGGACCAACTTAAAGAACTGAAGGAAGAGATTAAGGATATAAAGAAGACACTGGGAGAACATACTGAAGAAATAGCTAACACACCTAAAAAGGTAATGGATATGATGGCGAACAAAGACAAAAGCCAAGAAATGAAAAAGACGCTGGACTCACATGGCAGAAGAATTGAACAGTCAGAGGAAAGAATTAGTGATATGGAAGACAATACAGTTGAAATCAAAGAGATTGTAGAAAAGATAGACAAAAAGATAGAAAAATGCAGTATGTTTTCAGGAAATTAACCGATAATGCAAGATGCACAAACATACGCATTATGGGCATCCCAGAAGGAGAAGAGAAGGGAAAGGGAACAGAAGGAGTGTTGAAGGAAGTTATGGCTGAAAATTTCCCAACTCTATTGAGAGAGATGGATGTGCAGATCCAGGAAGCACAGCGCACCCCAAATAGTATAAATTACAACAGGCCAACTCCAAGACATGTACTTGTCAAATTGTCCAATGCTCAAGACAAACAGAAAATACTCAAGGCAGCAAGAGAAAAGAGAACCATCACATACAAGGGAAGCACAATAAGATTAAGTGCTGATTTCTCAGCTGAAAACATGGAGGCAAGAAGACAGTGGTATGACATAGTCAAAACACTAAAACAAAAAAACTTCCAGCCACGAATTCTCTATCCAGCAAAATTGGAATTCAAAAATGATAGAGAGTTCAAAATATTCACAGATAAACAGCAATTAAGAGAGTATGTCAAGAAGAAACCAGCACTTCAAGAAATACTAAAGGAATCTCTACAAGTTGAAAGGAAAAAACAAAGGAGAGAGAGTTGGGGGAGAGTTTAAAAACAACTGAAAACTCAAAAAGAGAAACAAAACAACATATGACATACATTAACCCAAAGAAAAAATGACTGAAGTAAGAAATTCGTTACGAGTAATAACACTGAATGTTAATGGATTAAATTCACCAATCAAAAGACACAGATTGGCAGAATGGATAAGAAAATATGATCCATCTACATGCTGTCTACAAGAAACCCACCTTCGGCCCAGGGATTCAAGGAGGCTGAAAGTGAATGGCGGGAAAACGATTATACAAGCTAACAATAGCCAAAAAAGGGCAGGAGTAGCTATTCTAATATCAGACATAGACTTTAAATGCAAAACTATTGTAAGAGACAAAGATGGACACTACAAATTAGTAAAAGGAGTAATCTCTCAAGAAGAGAGAACAATCATCAACATTTACGCACCTAATCGAGGTGCCTCAAAATACATGTGGCAAACTCTGGAAAAACTAAGAGGAGAAATAATTTCCTCTACAATTAAAGCAGGGGACTTCAACATACCACTATCATTATTAGACAGAACGTCTAGGCAGAGAATTAATAAAGAAACTAAGGCACTCAACAATACATTAGAAGATTTGGACTTAATAGACATATACAGAACACTACACCCAAATACAGCGGGATTTACATTCTTCTCCAGTGCACGTGGAACATACTCCAAAATAGGCCACATGCTAGGCCACAAAACAACACTCAATGAATTCAGAAAGATTGAGATTATACAAAGTAATTTCTCTGACCAAAACAGAATGAAGTTGGAAATCAATAAGGGCCAGAGAAACAGGTTAGGCACAAGGATATGGAAGTTAAACAACACACTCTTAGACAAACAGTGGGTCAAAGAGGAAATTTCAAAAGAAATCAGTAACTACCTTGAAACTAATGAAAACAACAACACAACATATCAAAACCTATGGGATGCAGCGTAGGCAGTCCTGAGAGGGAAGTTCATAGCCATAAATTCGTATATTAAAAAAGAAGAAAGACCTAAAATTGAAGACCTAACTGCACACTTGGAGGAATTGGAAAAACAACAACAAACTAAACCTAAAGGAAGTAGAAAACAGGAAATAACCAAGATTAGAGCAGAACTAAATGAAATCGAGAATAAGAAAGCACTGGAAACAATAAACAAAACCAAAAGCTGGTTCTTCAAGAATATCAACAAAATTGACAAACACTTAGCCAGACTAACAAAGAAAAAGAGAGAACAGATGCAAATACATAAAATAAGGAATGAGCAAGATGATACCACTACTGACCCCACAGAAATAAAGAGTATCATAAGAGGATACTTTGAAAAATTATATGCCAACAAGAATGACAATTTAGAGGAAATGGACAAGTTTCTAGAAAACCACAAACAGCCGACATTGATGAAAGAAGAAATAGATGAACTCAACAGCCCAATTACAAGTAAAGAGATAGATTCAGTCATTAAAAACCTCCCAACTAAGAAGAGTCGAGGACCAGATGGCTTCACAGCTGAATTCTACCAAACATTCCGGAAAGAGCTAACACCAATTCTACTTAAGCTCTTCCAAAAAATAGAAGTAGAAAGAGTATTACCTAACTCATTCTATGATGCCATCATTACACTAATACCAAAACAAAATAAAGATACCACAAGAAAGGAAAATTACAGACCAATTTCTCTAATGAACCTAGATGCTAAAATCCTTAACAAAATACTTGCTAATCGCAATCAACAACATACCAAAAGGATTATACACCATGACCAAGTGGGTTTCATCCCAGGTATGCAAGGATGGCTCAATATAAGAAAATCAATCAATGTAATACACCACATAAACAAACTGAAAGAAAAAAATCACATGATTATCTCTATAGATGCAGAAAAAGCATTCGACAAAATACAGCACTCTTTCCTCATAAAAACACTACAAAAGATAGGAATAGATGGAAACTTTCTGAAAATGATAAAGGGTATATATGAAAATCCCAAAGCTAACATCATTTACAAGGGTGAAATCCTAAAAGCCTTCCCTCTGAGATCGGGAACAAAACAAGGATGCCTACTATCACCACTCCTATTTAACATTGTCTTAGAAGTACTTGCATGAGCACTGAGACAAGAAAAGGACATAAAAGGCATCCAGATTGGAAAAGAAGAAGTAAAAATTTCATTATTTGCAGATGACATGACCCTATACATAGAAAGCCATGAGAAATTGACAACAAGGCTTCTAGAACTTATAAAGGAGTTCAGTAATGTTGCAGGCTATAAGATCAATGCTCAAAAATCAGTAGCATTTCTGTACACCAATAACCAGCAAACTGAGGAGGAAATCAGGAAAAAATTCCATTTACAATAGTAAAGAAAAGAATCAAATACCTAGGAATAAAATTAACTAAAGATGTAAAGGACTTGTATACAGAAAACTACACAACACTGTTAAAGGAAATCAAAGAAGACTCAAATAAATGGAAAAATATTCCCTGTTCATGGATGGGAAGACTAAACATCATCAAGATGGCTATCCTACCCAAACTAATCTACAGATTTAATGCAATCCCAATAAAAGTCAACACTATATTTTTTAAGGAACTGGAAAAACTAACCACAAAATATATTTGGAGAGGCAAGAGGCCCCAAATTGCCAAAGATATATTGAAAAAGAAAAATGAAGTTGGAGGTATCACATTACCTGACTTTAAAACATACTACAAAGCTACAGTGATCAAAACTGCATGGTATTGGCACAAGGATAGACCTACTGACCAATGGAACCGGATTGAGAGTTCTGATATAGATCCTCGCATATACAGTCTTCTGATATTTGACAAGTCCACGAAACCCACTCAGTTGGGAGAGAGTGGCCTCTTTAACAAGTGGTGCTTGGAGAACTGGATATCCATATTCAAAAGAATGAGAGAAGAATACCATCTCACACCTTATACAAAAATCAACTCAAGATGGATCAAAGATCTAAATATAAGAGCCAAAACCATAAAAACCTTGGAAGTTAATGTAGGGAAGCATCTACTGGACCTTGTAATAGGAAATGGTTTCATGAACTTCACAGCCAAAGCACGAGCAGCAAGAGAAAAAATTGATAAATGGGATCTCCTCAAAATTAAAACCTTCTGCACCTCTAAGGATGTTATTAAGAAAATAAAAAGGCAACCTACCCAGTGGGAAAAAATATTCGGCAACCATATAACTGATAGGAGCCTAATATCCTGTATATATAAAGAAATCCTTCACCTCGAAAATAAAAGGACAAACAACCCATTTAAAAAAATGGGCAAGTGACCTGAAAAGACACTTCTCCAAGGAAGAAATACAAATGGCTAAAAAGCACATGAAAAAATGCTCAACATCACTTGCTTTCAGGGAAATGCAAATCAAAACTACAATGAGATACCATCTTACACCCATCAGAATGGCAGCTATTAAAAAAACAGGAGACACTAAATGTTGGAGAGGATGTTGAGGAATAGGAACCCTCATCCACTGCTGGTGGGACTGCGGTATGGTCCAGCCACTGTGGAGGACAGTTTGGCGGTTCCTCAGAAAACTAGCAATAGATCTTCCGTATGATCCAGCAATTCCACTGCTGGGTATATACCCAGAAGAACTGAAAACAAAAA
>JAKSZT010054444.1:190106-252952 GCA_026826555.1 Tolypeutes matacus | reverse complement strand
TATATGGACACCAATGTTCATAGCGGCATTGTTCACCATTGCCAAAAGTTGGAATCGGCCCCGGTGCCCATCAACAGATGAATGGATAAGCAAAATGTGGTACATACATACAATGGAATATTACTCAGCTGTAAGAAGGAATAAAGTGCTAACACATGGAATAACGTGGATGAATCTTGAAGACCTTATGTTGAGTGAAGCAAGCCAGGCACTGAAGGATGAACAGTATATGACCTCACTGATCTGAACTGAGGGAAGTGAGCAGTCTCTGAGAACCATTGTCTGAAAGATAGGTTAACAAAGGAGAGTAAGAGAAGAGCAGGCTTTGAGCCATCACCCATATGGACATAATCTATGGTAAAGGGATAGAGGGTGGTTGCATGTTGGGGGATGGGGCAGATGAGTGGTGGTGTTCCTGGGTTTGGTGGTGCAGCACTGGAGAGTGGGTGGATTAGGAAGGGCTGGTTCAAATCCCCAGGGCATGTAACTGTGAATCTTGACATTCCATGGGTTGGGAGAGGGGGGTATCATGGGCCCTGGGGGGATGGGGAGAAAGGAACTGTCAAGATCTAATGGGTTGTTTGGTGGTCATGGGGAAGGTTTTTCATTACATTACAGTAGTGGACACAGGACATGGTAAATATCATCAAAATTATTAAACTGTATCATCTAAATTGTAAACTATACTGTAAAACAATGACAATGTTTAGTTGCTATATTTTGCTATCTGCATAACAGTTATAACAATGCTAACAACCAAAAAAAAAGGGGGGCGGAGTTAATATGAGGTGGGGAGGGGGGGTGGTTTGTATCTGGGAGTCTCCGGCACTCCGTGTGTGATTTTGCTGTGACCTAAACTTCTTTGAAAATTAAATGAAAAATTGGGAGACAATGGGGATTGAGAGGAGGAAGGTGTCATGGCACACCAGACATCCGATAACACAGTGATAAAGGGAAGGAAATAAGGGGAAAAAAGAAGAGAGAAAGGAAAAAAAATGAATATATGTATATATATATATATATATTTAAAGGAATTTCCTTTGCTTTTTTGCCCATTTTTTGAATGTCTCAATCCACTAATTATATTTTATTTTGTTTTGTTCTTTGTTTGATTATTTGTTTTTTTTCCTTCTCTCTCTCTCTCTTTTTTTTTTTCCCCCTGAGTTTCCTTATGTTTGTCTCTTGCATGTACGCTTATCACACTTGTTTCTTTTTCCTAGTAAGTGTATTTGATTATTTTATGGACTAAATTCATGGAATATTTGAATCACAGAAGGGTTACAATGGGTACTGCGGGGGATTATGGGGGAGGGGGTTTTGTGGGGATTGGTTCATCCGAATATACATGAAAGATATACAAAATCATTCAAAGGATCGGGGGATGGGGCATGGTCACGATGGGTGGATAATCACACAATAAATGAGGGAATTTGAATTCCTATCCTGGAGAGCTCTGTCACAATCTCCAAGGGAGCAACAATAGCCCTCTGAGTGTAGGGACAGTGCCTGTCAAAATTGGACGACCCACAGATGTTTTTCTTTTTTTTTTTATTGATGAATACCCTTGTGACTCTTTGCTCTTGTAAATGAGACTTAGCCTGCAGTTGTGGGGTGCCTAAGGGTTGCCACCTGAGAGCCTCCTTGTTGCTTAAATGTGGCCTCTCTCTAAGCCAAACTCAGCATATGATTGCATTACCTTCCCCCCAACATGGGACATGACTCCCGGGGATGAGCCTCCCTGGCAACGAAGGATTATTACCAAGTGCCAACTGGCAGCTTTGCACAGTGGCAGTATCGTAGCCAATGAGGTTTATCCGAGGCACGATTATTGCTAATTGAAAACTTTTCCCAAGTGCCAACTGGCAACACAACTGGAAAAAGACCTTGAATAAAAGGGGGAAATGGTAAAGACAAATGAGTTCAAGTGGCTAAGAGACTTCAAAGAGAGTCAGGAGGTCATCCTAGAGGTAACTCTTATGCACACCTCAGTAGGAGCTCATAGAACATCTAAGTGCCTATCACCCCACTCAGTGGGGTTCCTGAGAGCTCCGGAGACACCCTGGTCCTATATAAGGGGGGATAGCCCCAGAGACTGATGCCTTATCAGTGGGTTCTATTTTGGAATCTGTGCTCCTGAGAGTGACAGAATTAGACTCCAATAAGTCCTCCCTGCACATGGTTCACCAGTCCCTTCTATTCAAACCTATATGTGATGCTGGAGTTTTTAGGTATACTTCCAGAGACTGGAGCCTCCCGCCTACCTATGTGCCAGGTGTGCATGAAATCTAGGTGGAGCCGCAACTCCTACCCTACAGCTCAATGGACTCATCCAAGTCACTCGGTGAGGAGACAACAATGGGCAATGGCCATCCCAGGGAATGGAGAGGGCCTGCATCTGCAGGCAGGATCATCCCACCCACCATATTCATGGGATATAAGCCCTCTCTCACTTGGAGTTGGAGTGGACATCACCGTTCCAGTCCCCTCAGGATTTGGGGAAGAACTATGGACTAGAGTGGACTTGATGGTATTCTCTTGTGCACATATGGTGATTCTAGCAATGCAAGAAATTATAACAATGAGGTGGAGCCAGTGGCCACTTGACACTTTTGGGGTAGGGAGGGGACTAGCAGTTGAAATACAGGGGCTTATTTGGGAGTTGGAGGTTGTCCTGAGTACTGTTGTGGCAATGGATGTAGGCCACTTTAAATCAGCACACACCACTCAGAACTGAGTGGGAGAGTGTGTGGTCTACAGTGTGAACTGTGGTCTATGGTTGGTGGCAAGGCTCCAGGATGTGTAAGTTCATTGAGGGTGGTGGGCCAAACTGTGGGAGATGTTTTTGTGGGTTGTGATGGGAGGTGTGGAAGGTGGGCAACATGGGAATCCAGTGGGTTCCATTTAATATTTCGGGTAATCTAAGCACCTCTTAAAATATATGTATATATATATATATATAAACAACATTTTTGTAAGCAAATATACATATATGCATATATATTTATATATCTTTTTGCAAATGTTTGTATGTATTTTGAGAATTTTGATTTTTACCCATAATAAAAAAAATTAAAAAAAAAACACTATATAATGATAATAAAGTCAATTAAAGACAAGGATAATAATTAAATATCTATATATGAACAATTATATATATATAAGCATATATACAGAAAAGCTACAAAATATATGAAGCAAATGTTGACAAATTTAAAGGGAGAAAGAGATAACAGGTACATTACTAATAGGAGAATTCAATACACCTCAGTCAATAATCGTCTGATCCTTTAGACAGATGATCAATAAGGAAACAGAGGATTGTAAAAAGTAATGATAAAGAAAACAAGTGGAGTATGAACAGAAATCTCCTCTTTTCTGCAAGAATTTTTTGGTAATCTGACTGCTCTAATAATAGCATGAATATAACAAAAACAGCTACTAAAATCATGATGAAATTTGTTACAGGGTAATAATAAACTTTAGAAAAATTGTCTCCTACACATGAGCCTGAGAACTTCCCAAAACTTAAGGATCTGTCTGAGACCATTGGAGATATTAATGAATGTGGGGTGTTTTAGAACTGTCAACCATTCCTTAACAAATATTTTCCAGATAAAGGATACTGGATGTTACATATCTAATAAAAAGAAAATGTATGGTAAAAAAAAAAAAAGACTGTGTAAGGCAAGGTTAGATTTAATATAATCCATGATAAGAAAAACACCATAGAGGAAGAAACATTTAAAAGTTAATAATAATTTTGTCATAATTGAAATCATTGATGATATATTTCTTATATGTCTATTACAGCCCTGACTATTGGACCCAATAATCTCTAAAAATGACATAAATTACCAGCTTGGTGATTTTATCTTTAATTTATGCCATATTTCATGGTGTATTATCAAATTCTTATTTAGGAATTGTTCCCATCTTATTGGAATGAATTATTGGAATGAATTAGCACAGATAATAATAGGCTGACTCCTAATTTTATGGGGCCAGAAACCTCAAAATGGTACTCCTGAGAAAATATTATGGAGAATAGATGGGTTATTTTCATTAATGAGTATGCATGAGGAAGCATAAAAGTAAAAAGTTGTACCAAAAATATATCTCATTTGCAGTCCTGGGGCAATTCAAAATAGGTGTATATTTTCTATAAAGAAACTTTCAGAATCCTGGTCATCACACCACTCCTTCCTTTGGCGTGTGAGCAATCAACCAATGAGCTAGGGTGGTTGGAGGGAGTGACAGAGAGAGAAGCAAAATGGAGAAAAATGTTTAGAAGGACATTTCAGATCATGTACAAGGTCATTAGAGTCCTCACTCCTCGCTCAGAAGGATGAATTCCTGCTGGTTTTAAGTCTACTGGGAACATGGCTTGTAGGGCCCTTAAGCTAAGATGAAACCACTCTCAAGGAATTTCAAATAACTACAACCAGTCAGAGGCAGGCTCAGAGGGGCCATGAAGTAAATTAGTAGTCAATGCTAATGAGATGAAAAGAATAACACCCATGTTTGCAAACAGAGCTCCTCAGAACTCAGCCAGCCAAGGGCTGGAGAAGAAATGATAACAAAAATGAGGAAATATTTACACCTCAATGAGGAGACAGTCTATGCAAACCCAACAGACACTAGATATATCTGTGCTTACCCAGGGATGGAAACTTTGTTCGTGGAATGCTAAATTAGCCTGCAGGCCCTTGGCTGCAAAATGGCTCCTGGCAGAGGAAGCCCAAATGGTAGGAGCAGGTCACACCTCTGCTTGGTGTGTTCAGGGAAATGCAAGCGCCTGGTGGCACTGGTTGTCCTGTGTGGCAATTTGGGTCACCTTTCCTCCACCATGGGGATCCCTGGAGGGGGCAGCCTGAACATATCCACTGCCCATTGTTTTGAGGCTGGCTGAGCTGAGGGAGGCAGGTGGGAGGAAATCTTTTCAATAGAATTCTCCTTAACCAAAGACCAAGCTTAATAGAACACATGTTAATGAAATTAAAAAGGATCTCTGCCTAGTAAAAGGATCAAAAAGCTCTAATTCAGTTTAGAGGTAGTGGTCTAAATATAGATGCATTATGAATAAACCAGGAGTCAAACACCTGATTATGGGGAAAAAGAAGTAAACCCCTGAGAAGCCATGATAAACAGGCAACATCCACATCATGTGATACATGTTGATTATGGAACATGATGGGCAATGTGTGCCAAACATAAAACACTGTGGACCATGCTTAGTGGTCATAGTCTGATGATATCATCTTATAATCTGTTACCAAGGGTATATTGTGTGGATGGAAGGCTGATATATGTGGAGGCTTTCAATGGGCATGATATTTTTCTAAGTTCACATTTTGTAATCAAAATATGCTTTCAAAAATATAGTTTGGGTTGCAGGAAATTACATTAAATGTATGGTACACTCCCTACTCAGGAGGAAGATGGTGATGACATTTTCTCATGCACATATTTGGTGCCTTTATCATAGATAACCATTTTTTAAATACCTGGATAAATGCAAACCTTGAAAATAACCCTTATATATATAACACTGGGAGCATACTCTGTCTCAATGGAATCCAGATGCTCCTGCCCTCTACAAAGAAGGAAAAACATCTACAGACTGAACAAGGACAGAAAACCCAATTCAACCACTCCTGAGATGTCAGGCAGACTGGCTCATAAGTATCAAGGATGCACAGTCTGGTCCATGTGTACTGCTGTCCATCCCAAAGCTCCCATCAGCACAGCATCCGAATTTGAAGAACACTGTGATGGTTAGACTAATGTGTCAACTCATCCAGATAATTGTGCCCAGGTGTTTGGTCAACCAAGCTCTGGGCTAATTGTAATACAAGAGCATTTATGGACTTTGGTCTCCAGTGAGTTTACTGTGTGGATGGTTGATTACATCTGCATCAATCAGTGAGATTGCATCAGCAGTGGATGATGCTTTTATCTAATCAGTTGAATGCCTTAAAAGGGGATGTGATTTCAACATTCAGAGAGAAATTCCCAGCTCCACATTGACAGCCAACTTCTCCCAGAAACTCATCAAGGACCATTCATTGGACTTTCATCAGCACCCCTGTTTTGTAGCCTGCCTGTGGAACCTGGGCATGTGAATCCCCACTTTCACGTGAAAGACTCTTATAAAATCTCATATTATTGACAGATATCGCCTGTTGATTCTATTTCCTGAGAGAACCTGGACTAATACAGCTTGGTACCGGGAGTGGTTCTTGAGGAACATAGTCTTAAACATGGGATGTCTTAGGTGATTCTGGGACTTTTCTAATTGGCTGTCTACTCCAATTGGTCTCAAGGATTCTAATGACTCCCCTTCTAATAATGAAGAGGTCACTAACAGTCCATGGCTTGAGTTGGCAATAGAGATATGCAAAATATCACCAAGGGATTCCCCTACTTCCATGCTTATAAGAAGCAAGGATCTGGGTGAGAGTGTTTTCTACACCTTAACAGAGTTTTGTGGAGTCAAAACATATAATGATGTTGGCTGGCTCCTCCTATATACTCTGGATACAAGTACAAAAGAAAGAGATGAGCTAAAGTCTTCAAATTTTAAACTGAATTGCTGCGCGAATGATGTGAAAGTTTCTATGTGTGCTCTGAAAGAAAATCTTGTCTCCTGCAGCCAAAGGCTTGAGATATCTGAGAACCAAACTCAAACTCTTATTGTATGAGTAGCAGAGTTACAAAGGAAACTAAAATATCAACTCCTCAGGGTTTCTGCAGTTAAAGGGAAGGTATTGATTTGAAAGGAGTGGAATCCTGAGGATAGGGATGGAGGTTATGGATGGGATCAGCAACATTGACTTGTCCTCACCAAGGCTGACTTGGCTGCAGCCACTGCTGAATTCCCAGTCTGCCAACAGCAGTGACCCAAACTCTGCCCCTGATATGGCACCAATCCTCAAAATGACTAGCTTGCTCCCTGGTGGGAGGTTGACTACATTTGGCCACATCCACCATGGAAGGGACTGTGACTTGTTTTAACTGGAATAGATACTCCAGATATGGGTTTGCATTTCCTGCATTCAATGCTTCTTACAAAACTACCATTTGTGTACTTACTAAATGTCTTATCTACCTCCATGGCATTCCACACAGCATTGCTTCTGATCAAGGAACCCATTTCACAGCAAAAGATTGTAGGAATGGGCACATGCCCATGAAATTCTCTGGTCTTACCATGTTCCCCATCACCCTGAAGCAGCTGGATTAATAGAACAGGAATGGCTTTTTAAGCCTCAATTATGACACCAACTAGGTGGCAATACCTTGCAGGGCTGGGACAGTGTTTTCCAGGAGGTGTTGTATGTTCGAAATCAGCATCCACTCTAAGGTGCTGTTTCTTCCATAACCAGGATTCATGGGTCCAGGAATCAAGTAGTGGAAATTGGAGTGGCACCAATCACTATTACCCCTAGTGACCCACTAGGAAAATTTTTGCTTCCTGTCCCTGCAACCTTAAGCTGGTCTGGTCTCCATGTCTTAGTCCCAAATGGAGGACTGCTGCCACCAGGGGACATAGCAATGATTCCATTGAACTGGAAGTTAAGAGTGCCACCTGGTGACTTTGGGCTCTTCTTACCTCTGAATCAACAAGCACAGAAAGGAATTACTCTACTGGCTGGAGTGATTGATCCTGATTATCAAGGGGCAATAGGACTGCAGCTACATAATGGGGATAAAGAAGAATTTGCCTGGAATACAGGAGACCCTGTTGGGAATCCTGTGATTAAAGTCAATGGAACCTTGCAACAACCCAATCTAAGCAGGACTAACAATGGCCCAGAATCTTCAGGAGTGAAAGTTTGTGTCACCCCACCAGGCAAAGAACCATGGCCAGCTGAAGTGCTTGCTAAGGGAAATGGAAACATGGAATAGGTAGTGGAAGGAGGTAGTGATAAATATGAACTTTGACCATGTGACCAGCTACAGAAAGAAGGACTGTAATAGTCATGAACCTTTCTTACATGTTTCATTATGAGTCTAATTGTATATGTATACAAAACAAATTTCTTTGTTTTCTACCCCAATATTCTCCCCATCATGTGAAAAGATGTATTCTTTCATGTCATAATATTTAAGGAAGCCAAGTTTAAGAGTGATTATTACCCAAGGACTTGCACCCTATTCTGTAGGGAGTTAATATGTTTCCTGTTGTATGCAGGAGAGCTCAACAGTGTTAGGCAGAAATATATATGTATGCATGACTGTTATTTTTTTTACTTAGTAAGTATGGTTTAAGTTAATGTGTATGATTTCTGAGTTGACAAGGGATAACCTGTGATTGTTAAGCTAATTTGTTAACTCAGCCAGGTAATTGTGCCTAGTTGTTTGGTCAAGCAAGCACTGGGTTAATTGTAATACAAGAACATTTATGAACCAGTGAGTTTACTGTATAGATAGCTGATTACATCTACATCAATCAGGGAGATTGCTGTCAGCAATGAGTGATGCTTTATCCAATCAATTGAATGCCTTAGAAGAGGAAGTGATTTCAGCATTCAGAATTAATTTCCCAGCTGGTGTTTGAACAACAAATCTCTCCCAGAAACTCATCAAAGACCTTCATTGGACTTTCATTTGAGCCCCTGGTTTGCAGCCTGTCTGCAGAACCTGGACTTGTGTATCCCCAGAGTCATGTGAGAGACTGTTATAAAAAGTCCCATATTATTGAACAGATATCTTCTGCTGATTCTATTTCCCTAGAGAACCCTGACTAATACAATTATCCTTCTTCAGTTTCATGAAATTAAAATTAAAATGCCTGTTGATACAAAATTTGATGATGGCTTAGGGAATCAGCATGACATCTGGTGAAAGAACCCCAGAAGCATTTAAAAGGATAATCATTGCAGGCTTGTTCAAATTTGAAAAGTAGAAATGATATAAATACCTAATAATAAAATGTAAATGACATGTGACAAGTTCTTATTATGGACAACAAGGCAGAAATTTAAATGTAAGATCTATCTGACACATCAAACATGGATACATCATTAATATATAATGTTGGGCCCAAACCATAAGACACATGAAAATTACCAGAGTATGCTAAGTTGTATCTTTAAACAATTCCACCCAAAGAATATCATGTAGTTTATGAGTACTTGTGTTCTCATAAATGAATAGGAAAAGGTGTGGGAGGAAATATTTACATCTGGGCATCAAAGGGAGTGATGGCCATAGGGATTTTAATGATATGTAATACTATGATTTCTTTACTAAGAACGTTATACTTCAATATTGTTTCCATATTAAATTTAATTAAAATTCATTAATTTTTTTCTAACTTAAAAATAAAACATTATGTAATGAATGAAATGAAACAAAGTAAAATAGAAATCTTAATCAAGTATTGTAACTCAGTGAACTTTCATATAAATTATTCTTTGGTAATTACCACAATGTTTTTAAAATTACTTTATTAAAATTATACATAGATGGGAAGTGCTTCGGGAAGATGGCATTGGTTTAGGTGGGCACTCACCATTTCTCTCCTGGAGGATATTGGGGACAGTATCTTGCCCAGGTGGTCTGTTCTGGGAGCCTGCAGAGCGAGAACCTTGGGGACATCGATCTGGAGGGAGCTGGAGAGTGAGGTGGACTGCTCAATATAAAATCATGAGTGTTTTTCTCCAGCTGGGAACTGTGGATGCAGATGGTTAAGCCCCACCCTTCTGGCAATCCTGTGAAAGGGAGCACTCTCTGTGAGTGGGAAGGTCCTGGCAAAGGGTGAGAGGGTTTTTATCTGTCAGTTTGGCTGCCTGGACCCCCTTGCAGATTTTGGAAGCAAACCAACCAGCTAGAAGTGGTGCCGGGCTTAGGGGAGAGGTGAATCTGCTGAGGAAACATGATTTACCTAACAGCTGTGGGACAGAGAGGCTTGGCTCAGGAGGGGGCAGAGCCAGATAATTTTATAGTTTGGCACTGGGGATCAGAATCTCAGCTCTCCTGGGGGGCTCAGGCAGTGGGAGGTGTTTGATAAGTTTCCAAGAGTCAATTTAGGGTCCCCTCAGTGGAGAGGGTGGTCCAGAAGAGGCCTTCTTTTGGGTCCCTATTTCTTCAAAAAAAAAAGCTTTTTTACTTAATTTAATCACTAAAATCTACCTGAAAACCTGCAGAGAAAAGGCTGCAGGGTAATTGATTGATGAACACAGACTGAGAGGCTCCACAAGGGCCCAAGAAGGAATGTTGTTGTTCCTTAGCTTTGTTTCACTGCATGCTTGTGTGTTTGTTTGGTTTTTCTTTGTTTGTTTGTTTCTTGCTTTTCTTTCCTCTTTCCTCCCTGCCCTCTTTTTAAAATTAGGTGCTGCTAGCTTATTTCTTCTTTGCTGTGCTTCTTCTTCCTTTATTTTCCTTTCTCTGTGTATAGAGATTGTGTCTACCAACACTATCTCTTTTCCTTCTTTCATCTTTCCATCTTCTGCTTTCTGTTGTGCTTCTTACATTCTACCTTTTTTTCATTAGTCCTCAACTTCACAGGTGTCAATATCTATCTTGTCTATTCTGATTTCTTTTCCTCTCTTTTTTTATTAACTTTTTCCCTTCAGCCCTTTCTTTACTTTTTCCCTCTCTCCTCATCATTCTGGCTTTTTAAATCATTCTATATATTTTTCTCTATTTCATTTTCCATTCCATTGTAAGTAATCCACTTTTTCCCCCTATTACTCTACACTGCCTACATGAGTTAAATATTCATTTTACTAAGTCTAGTATAGCCCCTCTTCTAACTTTTATCAATATTACTATTATCCTTTTTCCTTTCTTACCTCTTTTGATTCCTCTGGCCCTAATCTTTTTCCTTCAGGGGAACATAGAAAAAATCAAGGAAATACAACAACAAGAAGAAAATGACAAAGTGAAAACTTAACACACACACAGAACCACAAATAAAACTCTAGGGCAGAGAGAGAAGATAATCAGCTGAATAAATCCATCAAAATAAAATGATGACCAGAGAGCAACAAAAAATTATAAACCAGACTGAGAAACAGCAAGACATGGACCATTCCAATGAACAAACTAAAAACCAGGAAGAGATGTAGAACATTGAGCAACTAATCATAGCTGTCCAAACAAATATCATGGACTAACTTAATGAAGTGAAGGAAGACATTAAGGATATTAAGAAAACACTGGGAGAACATACTGAGAAAATTGTAAACATACATAAAAAGATAACAGATATGATGGTGATGAATGACACAATCCCAGAAATCAAAAAGACACCGGATTCACATAAAAGCAGATTTGAACAGGCAGAAGAAGGAATTAGTGATGTGGAAGACAGTACATCTGAAATGAAACAGGTAGTAGAACAGATAGATAAAAAGATAGAAAAAAAAACATCTGGGACTTAGGCATTTAACTGACAACACAAAATGCACAAACATATGCATTATAGGCATCCCAGAAGGAGAAGAACAGGGAAAGGGAACAGAAGGAGTGTTGAAGGAAATAATGGCTGAAAACTTCCCGACCATATTGAGGGAGATGGATGTACATGTCCAGGAAGCACAGTGCACCCCAAACATTATAAATCCCTACAGGCCTACTCCAAGACATATAATTATCAAAATGGCCAATACTCAAGAAAATGAGAAAATACTCAAGGCAGCAAGAGAAAAGAGAACCATCACATACAAGGAAACCACAATAAGATTAAGGGCTGATTTCTCATGTGAAACCATGGAGGCAGGAAGACAGTGGTATGACATAGTCAAGGTACTGAAAGAAAAAAATTCCAGCCATGAAATCTCTATCCAGCAAAGCTGCATTTAAAAATGATGGAGAGTTCAAAATATTCACAGATAAACAGAAATTAAGAGAATATGCCAATTAAAAACCTGCACTTCAAGAACTACTAAAGAAAATTCTACAGGTTGAAAGGGGAAAAACAGGAGAGGGAGAGTTGGAGGAGAGTGTAAGAACAACTAAAAAGACAAAAAGAGAAATAAAAACAACATATGACATACATAAACCCAAAGAAAATATGGCTGATGTAAGAAATTCATTGAGAGTAATAACACTGAATGTTAATCAATTAAATTCACCAGTTAATAGACACAGATTTGCAGAATGAATAAGGAAATATGAACCATCTATATGTTGTCTACAAGAAACCAACCGTAGACCCAGGGATTCAAGGTGGCTGAAAGTGAATGGGTGGAAAACAATTTTACAAGCAAACAATAATGAAAAATGGGCAGGAGTAGCTATCCTAATATCAGACAAAATAGTCTTTAAATGCAAAACTATTGTAAGAGACAAAGATGGATGTAAAATGGGTACACTTTGAAAAAGAGAGAACAATCATAAACATTTAGCACCTAATCAGGGTGCCTCAAAATACATGAGGCAAACACTGAAAAAACTAAGTGAAAAAATAAATTCCTCTACAATTATAGTGGTGGACTTTAATACACCATTATCATCATTAGACAGAACATCTAGACAGAGAATCAATAAAGAAATAAAGACTCTGAATAATACATTAGAGGACTTGGACTTAATAGACATATACAGAACGCTGCACCCAAATGCAGCGGGATATACATTCTTCTCAAGTGCACATGGATCATACTCACGATAGACCACATGTTAGGCCACAGAACATCTCTCAATGTATTCAGAAAGATTGAGATTATACAAAGAAATTTTTTTCTGACCACAATGTAATGAAATTGAAAATCATTAATGGCCAGAGAACAAGATTAGGCACAAAGATATGGAAGCTAAACAACACACTCTTAGACAAACCGTGGGTCAAGGAGGAAATCTCAAAAGAAATCAGTAACTACCTCAAATTGAATGAAAATGACAACACAACATAACAAAACCTATGGGACGCAGATGAACGGTACTGAGAGGGAAATTCATATCCATAAACACACATATTTAAAAAGAAGAAAGGGCTAAAATTGAAGACCTAACTGCACACCTGGAGGAACTGGAAAAACAATAAAAACTCACCCCAAAGGAAGCAGAAAGAAAGAAATAACAAAGATTAGAGCAGAACTCAATGAAATAGAAAATAAGAAAGCACTAGAAAAAGTAAACAAAACCAAAAGCTGGTTCTTCGAGATCAATAAAATTGACAAAACCTGAGCAGACTAACAAAGAAAAAGAAAGAGCAGATGCAAATACATAAAATAAGGAATGAAGAAGGGGATATCACTACTGATCTAACTGAAATAAAGAGTATGATATGAGGATACTTTGAAAAATTATATGCTAACAAGAATGATAATTTAGAGGAAATTGACAACTTCCTAGAAACTCTCAAGCAGCCTACAAAGACAAAAGAAGAAATTGATGAACTCAACAATCCAATTACAAGTAAAGAGATAGAATCTGTCATCAAAAACCTACCAACCAAGAAGAGCCCAGAACAAGATGGCTTCACAGGTGAATTCTACCAAAATTCCAGAAAGAGCCAGCACCAATTCTGCTTGTGCTCTTCCAAAAAATAGAAGTAGAAGGAACATTGCCTAACTCATTCTATGATGCCAATTACCCTAATACCAAAGTCAAAGATACCACAAGAAAGGAAAATTACAGACTAATTTCTCTCATGAACATAGATGTTAAAATCCTCAACAAAATACTTGCTAATCGCATTCAACAACATATCATAAGAACTATATACCATGACCAAGTGAGTTTCACCCTGGTCATGCAAGGATGGTTCAACATAAGAAAATCAATAAATGTAGTACACCACATAAACAGATTTAAAGAAAAAATAACATGATCATCTTATAGATGCAGAAAAAGCATATGACAAAATACAGCACTCTTTCCTGATAAAAACACGGCAAAAGATAGGAATTGAAGGAAAGGTTCTGAACATGATTAAGGGTATATATGAAAAACCCAAAGCTAACATCATCTTAAATGGTGAAATCCTAAAAGCCTTCCCTCTGAGACTGGGAACAAGACAAGGATGCCCTTTATCACCACTCCTGCTTAAAATTGTCTTAGAAGTGCTTGCTTGAGTACTGAGACAAGAAAAAGATATAAAAAGTATCCAAATGAGAAATGAAGTAAAAATTTCATTATTTGCTGATGACATCATGCTATACATAGAAAGCCCTGAGAAATCTACACCAAAGTTTTTAAAACTTATAAAGGAGTTCAGTAACGTCTCAGGTTGTAAGATCAATGCCCCAAAACCATTAGCATTTCTGTACACCAATAACGAGCAATCTGAGGAGGAAATCAAGAAAAAAATACCATTTACAATAGTAACTAAAAGAATCAAATACCTAGGAATCAATTAAACTAAAGATGTAAAGGACTTATATCCAGAAAACTATGCAACACTGTTAAGGGATATCAAAGAAGACTTTGATAAATGGAAGCATATTCCCTGTTCATGGATAGGAAGACTAAGCATTATCAAGATGTCTATCCTACCCAAACTAATCTAGAGATTTAATGCAATCCCAATAAAAATCAACACTGTATTTTTTAAGGAATTGGAAAAACTAACTACAAAATTCATTTGGCCCGGAATTGCCAAAGACATATTGAAAAAGAAAAATGAGGTTGGAGGTATCACACTACCTGACTTTAAAACATGCTACAAAGGTACAGTGGTCAAAACCACAGGGTCGGGATAAGGTGGTATCATGGGCCCTGGGGGGCTGGGGGGAAGGTAACAGTCAAGATCTAATGGGGTGTTTGGTGGTCATGGGGAAGGTTGTTCATTACCTTACAGTAATGGACACAAGACATGGTAAATACAATCAAAATTATTAAACTGTATCATCTAAATTGTAAAAAAAAAAAAAAAAAAAACCACATGGTATTGGCACAAGGATAGACAAATTGACCAATGGAATCAAATTGAGAGTTATGATATAAATCTTTGCATATACAGTCATCTGATATTAGAAAAGACCACCAAGCCCACTCAGTTGGGAGAGAATGGCCTCTTCAAAAGGTGGTAGTTGGTGAACCAGATATCCATATCCAAAAGAATGATAGGGGAACACCTTGTCATATCTTATACGAAAATTAACTGAAGATTGATCAAAGATCTAAATATAAGAGCCAAGACCATAAAGACCTTGGAAAATAATATAGGGAAGCATCTACAGGACCTTGTAATAAAAAATGGCATCATGAAGTTCACACCCAAAGCACGAGCAACAAAAGAAAAAATAGATAAATGGGACCTCCCCAAAATTAAAAACTGTTGCACCTCAAAGGACGTTATCAAGAAAATAAAAAGACACCCTACCCAATGGGAGAAAACATTTGACAACCATATAGCTGAATGAGCTTAATATCCTGCCTATATAAAGAAATCCTACAACTCAAAAATAAACAGACTATCAACCCATTTAAAAAAAGGGCATGTGACCTGAAAAGACACTTCCCCAAGGAAGAAAAACAAATGGCTAAAAAGCACATGAAAAAAATATTTGACATCTCTAGCTATTAGAAAAATGCAAATCAAAACTACATTGAGATACCATCTTACACCCATTAGAATGGTGGCTATTTAAAAAACAGCATATTATGATTTGGAGAGGATGTGGAGGAATGGGAACCCTCATCCACTGCAGGTGGGATTGTGGAATGGTCCAGCCACTGTGGAGAATAGTTTGGAAGTTCCTCAAAAAACTAATTATAGATCTTCCATATGATCCAGTGATCCCATTGCTGGGTATATACCCAGAAGAACTGAATGCAAAGACATGAACTGATATATGCACACTAATGTTCATAGCAGCATTGTTCACTATTGCCAAAAGTTGGAGTCATCCCAGGTGTCCATCAACAGATGAATGGATAAACAAAATGTGGCACACACATACAATGGAATATTACTCAGCTGTAAGAAGGAATAAAGTGCTAACACATGGGATAACATGGATGAATCTGGAAGACTTTATGTTGAGTGAAGCAAGCCAGGTATTAAAGGATGAACAGTACATGACCTCACTGATATGAATTAAGGAAATTGAGCAGTCTCTGAGAACTCTTGTCTGAAAGATAGGTGTACAAAAATGAGAAAGAGAAGAGAAAGTTTTGAACCATCACCCATACGAATGTAACCTATGGTAAATTGATGGAGTGTAGTTGTGTTTTGAGGGGATAGGACAGGTGGATTGTGTGGTACAGGGTTGAGAGGTGGGCAGAATGGGAAGGATGGGTTAGAATAGCCAGGATACTGAAGGGAAAGGGACCAGGTGAACACTAGGGATTTGTGGGTATGAGGTTGAAAGTACAGAGGTAGGAATGGTCTTATGGTAATACGTCAAGGAAGTGACACTGCTTTAGGGTGTTGGTTGGGGGGTCATTTGTGACAGGATGCATCTGGAGCAGGTTTCTAGGGACTGGGTGAGTGTTCATTCTTTCATAATGTGTTGAATCAGTGGGTGGAGACCCACACAATGAGAGGGAAGGAAATGGACTTCCATCTTTAGGAGGATCAATTTGCTCAGAAAGAAACAGGTGCACATCTCTTAAGAGTAGGGGCAGTTTCTAATAGTGGAGGACAAACCAGTGTGTCATGTCTTCTTGTTGTATGTAACTATGAATCTTGTCATCTAATGAGTCAAACCAGGGGGTCTTCCTGGGCCCCCGGGTGGGGGGAACAGAATAGATCAAACAGGGGGTATTTAGTGGTCAGTGGGAATGTTTTTCATTATCTTACAGTGATGGACACAGGACATAGTAAATATCATTATAATTTATAAAAGTGCATGATCTAAAATGTAAACCATACTGTAAACCATTGACAATGTTTAGTAGCTATGTCTCACTATCTGTACATCAGTTTTAACAATGCTACCATGCACATACAAAAAGATTTTAATATGGGGTAAGGAAAGGGAAAGTAGGTTGGGTATATGAGGGTTTCCTGTGTTCTGTGTGTGACTTTGCTGTGACCTAAAACTTCTTTGAAAATTAAATGAAAATTAGTAAGACATTGGGGAGTGAGAGGGGGTAGGTGCCATGGTACAGACTGGACACCAGATATTGCAGTGATAAAAGGCAAAATGTCAAAAAAAAATTAAAAACAATTTTTTTTTATTTTTCTCATATTCTGAATAACCCAATCCTTTACTTTTATTTTATTTTTAGTTTATTTTTTAAGTTTTCATGTATTTTATCTGTTACCTTTAAACATCATTATTATTTCATTTTTCTATTAATTGTATTTGGCTGTTGTATTGACTTCATCTTTAAAGAAGCTTTGGATCACAGAAGGGGTACAACTGGGGCAGGAGAGGATCTTTGGTGGGGGGTGTCAGGAATGGGGAGTGTATGGGAGGAAGTTCACCTGAATATACATAAAAGGTATATAAAATTGTTTAAATGCTCCCGGGGCATGGTCACAGTGGGTGGAGAGCCACTCAATAAATGAAAGAATACTGAATTCCCATCCTGGAGAGCTCTATCATATTCTCCAAGGGAGTAGCATCAGACCCCCAAGTGTAGGGTCACTGTCTGGCAAAGGAAGATGATCCACCAATGGACTCTTTATTGATAACTAGGCTTATGAGTCTTTACTCTTGAAGTTGAAACAGCCTATTGTTATTGTTATGGGATGTCTAAGGGTTGCCTCCTGAGAGCCTCTTTCTTGCTCAAATGTAGCCTCTCTCTAAGCCAAATTCAGCATATGAGTGCATTACCTTCCTCCCAGTGTGGGACATGACTCAGGGGATGAGCCTCCCTGGCAACGAGGGATTACTAACAAGTGCCAATGGGCAACATGAGTGGAAAAGGACCTCGAATAAAAGGGTAAAAAGATAAAGACAAATGAGTCCATATTGCTAAGAGACTTCAAAGTGAGTCGGGAGGTCATCCCAAAGGTAATGCTTATGCACATCTCAATAGGACCTCATAGGTTTTGAATGTGGATACACCCCAGAGGAGCTCCTGAGGGATTTGGAGACAACCAGGTCCTATATCAGGGTGGATAGTCCCAGAGTTTCATGACTCATCAGTGGGCCCTAAGTTGGAATCTTGCTCCTGAAAGTGACAGAGTTGGACCCAAATATGTCTTCCCTGTACATGGTCCATCTGTCCCTTCTATTCAAACCTATATGTGGTGCCAGAGTTTGTAGGTATACTTCCAGAGACCAGAGTCTTTGGGCTGTTCATGTGCCAGCTGAGTCTGGAATTTCAGTGAAGCTGCAACTCCTACTCTACAGCTCAATGGACTCACCTTGGTCACCTGGTAGGGAGATGATGATGGACAACGGCCATCCCAGGGAATGGAAAGAGTCTAAAGTTGCAGGCAGGATATCCCCATCCATCTTATCCACGGGATATAAGCCCCCTCTCACTTGGAGGTGGAGTGGACATCACCAACTCTGACTCCTTAGGATTGGGGGAAGAGCTATGGACTAGAGTGGACTTATTGGTATTCTGTTATAGACATATTGTGATTCACACATTGGAAGTAATTACAACGTTAATGTGGACCCAATGGCCACCGGACACTTTGGGGGCAGGGAGAGGGAAAAACAGTTGTAATATAGGGGCTTTTTCAGGACATGGGAATTATCCTGAGTGTTGCAGTGACAGATATAGGCCATTTTATATCATCATATAACATGCAGAACTGTGTGGGAGAGAATGTGGTCTACAATGTGACATGCTTAGTGACAAAGCACCAAGAGGTGTATATCTATTGCAGTTGATGTGCCACTCTAATGAAGGATGTTTATATGGGAGGTTGTGGGAGGAGTGGGAGCTGGGGCACATGGGAATCCCTACAATTTTTTGTTACAAATCAGAGTCAAATAAACTTTAATGTAGCACAGCTTATTATTCAACATCTTCTTCAATCTGTGGCAAATTTATTTTTTCTGCAATTAAAATTTTATAATAAGAATGAGTTAGTTCACAAAACAATGAAACATGACAAAAAAAATTATAAATTTGAGTACTCAAAAATAACAGGTATTAGGTTTTAGCAGTCATCTTGAAATTTATTCAAATTTTATCAGGATTAAAAATTATAAAGAGAGTCATACTTTTTAATGGTGATACTAAAATCAAATCCAGATATATATATACAAAGAGATACAGGTATTACCTTAAATTTATATGCAAATTTGCATAAATATCTATACACAGATATAGATATTTCTTGTCCTTTATATCTTCATATAGAGGGGTGGGGGTGGCATAAACATATCTGCCTACTTAAGGAAATTCATTAAATATCATGCCTAGGAAATGACATCTATGTATAATTTTTTAAAATAATTTTTTTAAAAAGGTACTTATATATACTGCAGGGAAATGCCATCATGTTTAAACAGTCTAATGACATGAAATAGTCATTTCTGTTGCAATAAGTTTGTGAGTCCAATCTAAACACATAATAAAATTTAAAAGATTGCTTTGAAATCAATTTTTCCTCCTGCTGGTAGCAAAAGGAGAAATCAGGGAGCTATGAAGCCCGAGAGGAATTTGACAACTCATTGCTGGCTTTGGGGATAGAAAGACCACATGCAAGAAGTGGAGAGTGGTCTCTAGAGGTAAAAGGGACCTCTGGTTAACACAATAGGAAATAGGGACCTCATTCTCATAATTGTCTAGAACTGAATTTTGCCAACAATCTGAATTATCCTGGAAATGATTCTTCCCCAGAACTGGTAAGAACCCAGCCCCTCTGAAACCAGAATGCAGCCCACAAAGGAAACCAGCCAAGCCCACTCAGGTACTGTGAGATAATAGGTGGGTGTCATTTTAAGCCACTAATTTGTGGTAATTTGTTAAGTAGCAAGAGAAAACCAATATATTGTGAAAATTTTAATTTAAGCTTAGATTTCTGTTTTATTAGCAGCATACCTGAATTGTAGCAAAGAATATTAGGTTACAAGTGATAGAAAGTTTATCATGGTTTTCTTTAAAACATCTGGGATTTTTTAAGAAACCAGAGAAATACTTTTTCCTATGCAATCTAGGCATTAAAAAAAAGTCAGTCAAGTGTATCAAATAAAATGTGCTGATGATAAGTATGAAAATAGTCATTTAGCTTCAAAAATTTGGTTGGCACAAAAGGCATTAAAACAATTAAAGCAGCAATTTGGGTAATTTTAACAAAATAAATCTTAGTTATGTTTAGCAATGAGCTAAAACAATATGACAAGAAACTATCAAAAAAACATGTAAAAGAGATTTGAAGGTGTACAAATGCTTAATCAGAGATTATTAGCGTTTTAGAAGGACAAGGCTGTTCTCTTTATAAACTGATGTGGACAGGTCAAATAGCAGAATATGATTGTTTTATGTGTATATCCTTCCTTCTCTCAGGGAAATATGAGCACATTCCACTGCTCCCCTTCCAGCTTACACAAAAGAAAAAACAACATTCTTTAAAAAACTAGCTTAAATATATACTAGACTATGATTCCCTGAAGCCTGTTCATAAAATCTGATTTTCCTTTCCTAAAACCTAACTGCCATGGTAAAGGGAGACAGGATAAATAAATGAAGGACTAATATGGGTAATAAAAAGTACTTCAAGTGGGAGATATTAGAAGATTCTTGGATACTAGAACCAAACAATGGCATAGAAAGAACTGCAGAGGTAAGTGATTTTTTTGTGTGCAGCTCAACACTTTTCCATAGAATCCTCACATTAGAACTACCCAAATTTAACAGTCCTAAAAACATATATGCCTTCTTAAATGAGGGAGTGGAGAGCATCTGATCAATGAGAGTGTGATCATTCCTTGACTAAAGTGGAACTGAGTAGAACCAGTTGGGGAATTTCTCGGTGAACAGAGAGAATGTGGGCATACCTCCATTCTTTAATTAGTAATTAACATCTTTCAGGCAGATATCATTTGTTCACCTGAAAAATAATGTATTTCAGAAATGAAGGTATGTTGTAAATTGTTTTAAACACATTGAAGTCTTAGATTTATCTATGAAGACTATCAAAGGGTTTGGTCACAGTACAACTGTCCATTTGTGGGAAAAAATATATGTTTAAAATGAGGAAGAATTTCACAATTATTTTCTCAAACCTAAGGGATAGGATAATTAAAAAAAAAAAAACAAATCTGAATCTGGAATATTCAATTTCCATGATGTATGAACTTGGTAGAAAATAATCATTAGGATTTTGGAAAAACAATACTGAAAACTCAATGGAAAACAAATTGAATTTAGAAAACAAGTCAATGAACAAAATGGGCAGGTAACATTTTTTATTAGCTTACAAAATGTTTTCCTTCTTTTTTAGAGTGAGGAGCCAACATTCTATGCTGAATAAGTATAGAATGTTGCCATATTTGAATTTCATGGGATTGTGCCAGAGATAGCAGCTGACCTAGGGAAATTACTCCACAGACTGGCCAGGAAACAAAGTTTAAATGTCTTCCATTCAAATATAAAAGCAGGTTAATCAGATTTCCTTTCTGGAATTCTGAATGAACTTATCAGGCTGGAGAGAGGAGAGGGAAGTTGGATGGTGCATGGAAGAAAATTTGTGTCTTAGCAACCCAAAGCAATGTGTAAGCAGACATTTTGAGAGATCATAAAGACATAAGAAGAATGAAAAAAAGACATACAGAATTTTTTAAGTAGGTTAAAATAAAGAAAGAGAATCGAATACAAACTCTGAGAGTAACAGAGATGACAAGAAGCTGTTCTCCCCAGCATCCTGAGCTACTGATGACTTTCTAGTTTCTCCCCAAGTCTATCAGGCTCCTTATGATTAACATGATATTACAAGAATAACACCATATATTCTGTTTTTAAATCACTAAATGAGCCTGATTGAACCCCAATGCCCTTATTCATTACCACTAAAATATCCATTGCAATTTTATTATGAAGTAAAGCAATTAAAAGTAGGCCACTATTCTTTTATAAGGAGAAGACAAGAGATGAACATTTAACAGAAAATCTGTAAAGAACTGTAAAATAAGTTCATCCTAATTTCCTTGGGATGAAAGGTAAAGAAACTGACTCATGTTAATAGATGACCACCAACTTTACGAAGATGAGTCTGGTCAATTACATGGCCTTAATTTGTCAGTTTAGGGCCAGATTTACATTGTTAAGGAAAACAGAGAATTTGTTGCACCTAATATGTAGAGAAGACATCCCTCTGATTTGGTTTGAAGATAGATTTCTTTTGACTTGTCTTCCTATTCACTAATCATGCCATCCTGCATGGAAGCTAAAACTCAATTTATATTGAAAGGTGAGAACTCTCTAAATATATGGGAAATGTTTGTAGACTTGAGGGCTTAACTTGTGGGTAACCAGGCAGTATAATATCAATCATATACTTTCTCTTGGGGGGAAAAGTAACAACAACAACAAAAACAACAACCCTCCCAGCTAGGATGTGTTACGGTAATGAGAGTTTGGTGAAGTAATTATATATTCTGGTAACTGGTATCCTGGAAGAATCATGGGGTAAGGACATATGGTTCACTATATAGATTTTCACTTAGTTCTTGCATATGCAGCTGCATATTTCATCACTGTTCTCCACAGCACAATTTCTCTAAACAACAAGAATAGCTGCTGACTATTAGGGTAGCAATAGGAAAAGGAAAAGTCATTGGTTTAGGGTGTTGGTTGGGGGGAGGCATTCGGGACGGGTGCATCTGGAGCAGGCTTCTAGGGAGTGTGTGAGTGATCATTCTGTCATAATGTGTTGTATCAGTGGGTGGAGACCCACGTAATGAGTGGGAAGGAGTTGGATTCCCATCTTTGGGAAGACTGATTTGTTCAGAAATAGACAGGTGGGAGTTTCTCAAGAGCAAGGGTGGTTCCTAATAAGGGAGGCCAATCCAGTGTGTCAAGACCTCTTGTTGCATGTAACTATGAATCTTGTCACCCAACAAGTCAAGCCAGGGGGTCATCATGGCCCACAGGGGGATGGGGTGGGAAGAATAGAGTAGATCAAGCAGGGGGTATTTAGTGGTCAGTGGAAACGTTCTTCATTAGTATACAGTGATGGACACAGGACATGGTAAATAAAATCAAATTTTATAAAACTGTACAGTCTAATATGTAAACCATAGCATAAACCATTGACAATGTTTAGTAGCTATGTTTCACTATTTGTATATCAGTTATAACAATGCTACCATCCACATATAAAAAAAAGTACTAATATGGGAGGGGGGAGGAAAAGGGGAGGATGTTGGCTATATGAGAGTTTCCTGTATTCTGTGTGTGACAGGTGGGTAGATTAGGAAGGGCAAGTTAGAATACCCAGGATACTGGGGGGGACAGTTGAGAGGCAGAGTAGGTGAAATGGGATTAGTGGGTATGATGTTGAAAGTGCAGGAGTGGGAATGCTCTTATGGCAGTATAACAAGGTAGTGTCACTGGTTTAGGGTGTAGGTTGGGGGGACATTCAGGAAGGGGTGCATCTGGAGAAGGCTTCTGGGGAATGTGTGAGTGTTCATCCTGCCATAAGGTATTGTGTTGGAGAGTGGAGAGTCACACCGTGAGTGGGAAGGAGATGGAACTCCATCTTTGGGAGGACTGATTCACCCAGAAACGGATAGGTGAGTGTCTCTTAGGCACAAAGGTGGATCCTAATAGGAGAGGACATTCAGCATATCAAGACCTCTTGTTGCATGTAACTATGAATCTTGTCATCCAATGAGTCAAGACAGGGGAGTGTCATGAGCCCCAGGGGAATGGGGAGGAAGGAACATAAAAGATCAAACAGGGGGTATTTAGTGGTCATGGGAAATGTTTTTCATTACCTTACAGTAATGGGCACAGGACATTAGTAAATATCATCAAAAATTATTAAACTGTACCTTCTAAATTATAAACTATACTGTAAACCATTGACAATGTTTAGTAGCTATGCTTCACTATCTGTATAACAGATATAACAATCCACATAAAAAAAGTTTTAATATGGGGTGAAGAAAGGGGAAGGGGATTGGGTATATGGGAGTCTCTAGTATTCTGTGTGTGACTTTGCTGTGACCTAAAATGTCTTTGAAAATTAAATGAAAATTCGGGAGACACGGGGGAGTGAGAGGGGGCAGGTACCAGAGTACAGACTGGACACCTGACAATGCGGTAATAAAAGGGAAAATGTTATATATATATAACAATTTTTGTTTTTTCCCATTTTTGAATATCCCAAATCCTTTAATTTTATTTTACTTCTAGTGTTTTTTTTAAGTTTCCTTGTATTTTATCTCTTATATTTAAACATAACTTTATTATTTCATTTTCCTATTAATTGTATTTGGCTATTATATGGGCTTCATCTTCAAGGAAATTTTGGATCTCAGAAGGGTTACAGAGGGGCAGGATAGTATAATTGGTGGGGGTGTCTGGGATGGGGGTTTCATGGGAGGGAGTTCACCTGAATATACATGAAAGATATATAAACTTGTTTAAATGATCAAGGGGTGTGGCATGGTCACAGTGGGTAGACAATCACTCAGTAAATGAGGGAATACTGAATTCCCAGCCAGGAAAGATCTGCCACATTCTCCAAGGGAGCAGCAAGAGTCCCCTGAGTTCAGGGGCAGTGTCTGGCAAAGGAGGATGGTCCACTGATGGGTTCTTCTTATTGATGACTAGCCTTACGAGTCTTTGCTCTTGTAATTGAAACTTAGCCTACTGTTATGGGGTGCCTAAGGGTTGCCACCTGAGAGGTTCCTTGTTGCTCAAATGTGGCCTTTCTCTAAGCCAAACTCAGCATTTGAATGCATTACCTTCCCCCCAGCATGGGACATGGCTTCCGGGGATGAGCCTCCCTGGAAACGAGGGATTAACACCAAGTGCCAACTGGCAATATGACTGGAAAAAGACCTTGAATAAAAGGGGGAAAAAGTAAAGACAAATGAGTTCATGTGGCTAAGAGACTTCAAAGAGAGTTGGGAGTTCATCCAAGAGGTAATGCTTACACACAACTCAGTAGGATCTCATAGAACACCAAAGTGAATATCATCCTACACAGAAGGGCTCCTGAGGGTTCTGGAGACACCCAGGTCGTATATAAGGAGGGATAGCTCCAGAGATTGATACCTTATCAGTGGGCTCTACATTAGAATCTGTGCTCCTGAGAGTGACAGAGTTGGGTTCAAATAAGTCCTCCCTGCACATGGTCCATCAGTCCCTTCTATTCAAACCTATATGTGAGGCTGGAGTTTGTAGGTGTGCTTCCAGAGACTGGATCCTCTGGCCTGCCCATGTGCCAGCTGTGCCTGGAATCTCAGCAGAGCTGCAACCCCTACTCTACAGTTCAATGGACTCACCAAAGTCACTTGGTGAGGAGACGATGATGGACAATAGCCATCCCAGGAACAGAGAGAGCCTGCAGCTGCAGGCAGGATAATTCCATCCACCATATCCATGGGATATAAGCCCCCTCTCACTTGGAGGTGGAGTGGACATCACCATCCCAAACTCCTCAGGATTGGGGGAAGAGCTATGGACTAAAGTAGACTTAATGGTATTCTGTTGTAGACATAATATGATTCAAGCAGTGGAAGAAATTACAACAGTGAGGTGGAGCCAGTGGCCACTGGATGCTTTTGGGCAGGGAAGGGAAAAACAGTTGTAATACAGGTGTTTTTTCAGGACTTGGAATTATCCTGAGTGACATTACAATGACAGATATAGGCCATTTTACATCAGCATATAACATGCAGAACTGTGTGGGAGAGAGTGTGGTCTACAATGTGAACTATGGCCCATGCTTAGTGGCAAAGCCCCAGGATGTGTATATCCATTGCAGGTGATGTGCCACACTAATGAAAGATGTGTATGTAAGGATGATCTTGTAGGTGTGGGAGGTGGGGAACATGGAAATCCCTGTAATTTTTGTGTAACATTTATGTAATCTAAGCATCTTTTAAAATATATTTTTTTAAAAAAAGAGAAAACTAAAAAAAAAAAAAAGAAATTGATTAATTGTACTATTATAAAAATGCACTGTCATCAATTTTAACAAGTGTTCAGATAAAAACAAGATGTTGGTAGTGGGGTGATATATTGGAATCCTGTATTTTATGAGTGATTGTTTTATAAACCCACAACTTCTCTAATAAAGAAAAAATGTATATGTGTAAAACAAACAAACAAACAAAAAAAACACATGCTATATCACTATTGTTTTATTTGAGTTACTATTTCTAATAAAGTTAAACAATTAAAAAAAAAAAGTAACACAGAACCCCCCCCCCCCAAAAAAAAAATTACATTTAAAGATAGTCATTCTTCCAGTTCAGGAATATGGAATGTCTTTCCATGTATTTTGGTCATCTTTGATTTCTTCTGGCTTTTTTTCTGTGTATAGGTCCTTTACATCTGCTTTGAGTTTGTTCTAGATATTTGATTCTTTTAGTTGCTGTTGGAAATGTAATGTTTTTCATTTCCTTTTAGGTATTTGATTATTTGTGTATAAAACACTGATGATTTTTGTGGGTTGATATTGTAGCCTGCCACTTTGCTAAATTCCTTTACTTGTTTTAATAGCCCTATGATGTGTTTTTCATGATTTTCACTGTATGGGATTGTATTATCTGCAAAAATAGGGTTATGTTCATCCTTGTCAATTTGGAAGTCTTTTATTTTTATTTTTTTTGCTTTACCCAATTCCTCTGGTTACAAACAATGTCAACAATCGAATGGTTTACTTAAATTTACTAATTTAATTAAATGAAGTCAAATGTGAAAAAAAAAAAAAAGAAGACAAATCAGGTATACTGTGCTGATTAATGAAAAAAGATCTGGCTCAGAGTAAACACCATGCATGTCTCAGTCTCTGTTTTCCCACTGTTATGAAATTGTTTTTTCTTTCCTTTGTTGTTGTTTTTTTTTACTGGGAGGTTCCAGGGATTGAACCCAGATCCCTCCTTATGGGAGACGGATGCCCAACCATTTGAGCCACATCTGCCCCCCTCCATTGTTTTATTTGTCTTCTACTGTCATTGTTTTTCTTTTTTTAGAGCATCCAGTCAATTTTCCCATTGTAATTTACCTCATTTTTTTCAAAATAAATAAATAAAATTATCATATGTATGTCATTTTCTTACATAATTCCACATTTATCTTTTGTTTTTAATATTGAATCAAAATAAGCTGGAGATATTCTGAGGAATGGGGGAAAATGTTCCTCTCTTCTTAACATCTTAAATGAGTTTTAGGATAAATGTACATAGGGTCATTAATTATGTAAGACACCGTGTGGGAGGTGTTAGAAGAGTAGAAAACATGCAGAGAAGAGTTCAATTTCCTAAAGTACAGACAGGACAGTAAGGAATTTAAAATTATGTAAGAGATGAGCTACAAATTTAAGTGGAAATCATCAGGTTTCAAACCAGCTTCTCTGAGATGCAAATGTTCAGAAACTTTGATGAGAGCTGTGAGCACAGCTATCAATTGCTAGAGTCTGAAGCCATACTACCTAGAGTTATCCACACCCCACCCTACCATCCAACAGTATCCTTGATAGCTCTAAGCTTTATTTTATTTGCCTGAATACAGAAATTATAAAACAATCTGCCTTTTAGTATTATAAATTTTAAATAATATGTACAAAACATATAGTTCCTGCAATGAGTGCTTACTACTAGGTTTCCAATGTTTGGAAAATATTTATTAAAATTGTTTACCCATAATAAAGCTGCATAACTTTATTAAACATTAAATTCCTTTTCTGGTTGTTTGAAATCATATCACTACTGTGGATGACACTGGTCGTCCCATGGTGATCAGAGGCCAGGATGAACATTTTTAAACATCTTTAAAAAATAAAAAAAGAGACAAATGTATAAAATGTGAAGAATGGCAGCAAAACAAGGGGTCATGTGACAGGAATTAAATAGATTCTTGATTATGAAAAGTTTGGGAACCAGAGATCTGAAAAGCAGAGGAATGAGGGCATTTGGATAAGAAAAGTGAAATGAAAGGTTTAGTGGAAATACTTTGCCACATCAAATAGATCAATATGAATAATCTAGTTTACCCTGTCTAAAAAGCCATGCTAGAAAAGCTTAGGAAAGTAAGTTGTCCTCATAGTTAAAGGCCATATAAACCAGGTTATAAAATTTTGAAATTATTCTATTGGCAAAATAGAAAAATTGGAGGCAAAGAAAAATGAAAGCAGTTTCTATTAATATTTATTCAGTTCCTAATATGTAAGAACAAAACACATTCAGATATATTTAAGAGTATTTTGCCAGCATTATTTTTAAGGCATATTGTTCAAAAGACTTTGAGATTAACTGTAATGATGTGACTACCTCCTTCAAGATATCAGAGCCCCATTGCATACATCTGGTTTTCTGTTCCCTGCACTTAGAAACTCAGTGGATTCTTTGTGGCTTTAACAAAATAAAGACTGGCACTGTGATCATTCCAGGTATGACTCATTGGTATCTTCAGACTTGGCAATTCTTTTCTTAAAAAAGAATCAAAAGGTCTTTCAAATTTCCATGAGACTACATCAGATTAGAGAACCCAAAGATTTGGATTCTAGTAATTCTTCTGCCAAACATGTATCTTGATGTTGGTCAAATTGGTTTAGATATAATTCTGAGTACAGATATTTACAGAAGAGAGAGATCAAGAAGAAATCCTCTCGAATTCATCATTTTTGTATTTGTAAAACACAGAATATAATAATCCTCTCACACAGTGTTTAGTACTCATTAACTTTTAAATAAACTGTTCCTTTAGTGGAAAAAAATACTACTTTGGATGACATATCTTTGTGAGTTTTCAGTGTGAGAAACATTAACTCATAAATAGCAAATTCAGACAGAGACTTCATAAATGCCAATATCACAAATGGCCACTCTTGGAATTTTAAGTCGATCCTGACTGGTCTTTATTGAGTTACCTAAATTCAGTGATTTTCTCTGCTCTTCATGCTTTCCTTCCTTGACTTTTTATCCCACTTGCCATCCTTTGAAAGGAAATACTGACATTTGAAAAATGTGATGAGTCATAAATTAAAATACGGATACTAATTATGGTTTTAAAATTAATATTTGAGATACACAATGAGCATTCAAGTCCTCTAACTCTGCACCATAATCTATTGTCCACTATTCCTCCTGGTGCTTCTGCTTAAGCTTGCTCTAGTTAAGCATGACATTTGATATCCCTTATAAACATACCAGGACAGCTCATTTTCTAATATTGTTTCACAGAAACTTAATGCTTTTTCCTCTGCTATAACCTCAAATCTCCAATTTTACCTTTGGAGAGAGTACCACGTTAAAATACCATCTTCTCATAAAAGCCTTACTAGACTTCCTCAGCCACATAACTTGTTTACTACCAGCCTTCTACAGTCTCTCTCTCACTTTAGTTTAATTAAATGATATAATCTCTAATTATATCCATGTCTCATTTTTTACTTAACATCTTTTTGTTCATTTGATCATATAATATCTCTTGAGCTAAGTAAGACAAGTCAGCATTCTCCTTTGTGCACTTCAGGGTAGGGTGGGAGGCAGGGTTTGACTGAGAGCCATCAGTGTGGTCCAGGACCAGAACCCAAGCCTTCATGTTCCCTGGCGGTCTCCCTGTAACATCCCACCTCCATTGCTATGCCGCACATCAGATTCCTAACATCCAGGTAGAGCCAAGACAATGCCAAGAATAATAAACAGGTAAAGGGGGAAGTCACTGCCATGATCAGTACCTGTGCTGACTATGAAATGGATGTCATTTACTGGATGCATCAATAAAGAAATAAGCATTTTATATGTATATTTGAAAAATAATAGTGGGGGGAAGTGTTAGACAATGAGGGAAGGAGTAAGAGCCAGAGGGATAAAGGGTCACAGAGGGCAAGAATCAGAGAAGGATGAAGAATCAGGATATTAGATAGGGAAAAATTCCGACTGCAAGGGAAAGCAAAGAAGCATTTTATGGATAAAGATTACTTTAGGAAGAAGATGGTGATCAAGCAGGCAGTGTGGTAGAGTCCCCCGAGGCTGTTACACTACTCCTGCCATGGGCCTTTCATGTGGCCTGCGAGCAGGAAGTGGCTGAGTTCTGACAGGGACAAATATGTGAAGAGAAGGGGCCAACTGACCTCAAGGCGCGCGCTCGCTGGGATCTTAGGGCCAGTGAGTCCTCACAGCAGTGACGAGGTGCCAACACGTGGCAGCGGGATGGGAGGTTTTATACCATCTTGTCCGACAGCTGAAAGGGGACCCAGTTATTTTCAGACCATCATCGTCTTCAGTACCAAAATGAGGGACACAGATCTAGGGCTTCTCTTAGTAACCGCTGCCTTAGAATTAACTGGCAGACTTTTCCTCAAATTCAGCAACAAGAGCCATCTGATAGTCAAGTAATTGACAAATGGCGGTTAGTGGTGGTAGGTTGGAATAAAGGGGCTAACAGGACCTTAGCTAGTTTTTCCCTAGTGGCTTTGTCCTCTGGGTTTTTATGTCAGGATGACCACAATTCTCCAATGAGAGGCAGGGAAGATTGTGGTTGTAGTGTTTTTGTGTTTTTCAAGTAAGGATGTTGTTGTCCTATACAGTTGACTTTTTCTACTAGATGCAGTGTCTGTAAGTGTTTTTTTAATTGGATTACTGGTCATATTATAATCTAGACCTAAGCTCCCACCCAGTAGTTTGGGTGTACTTGATCCCCCGGCTTACCAGCCACAGACCATCTTGAAGGGAGGTGTGGTAGGCAATGAGTTTATATTTTGCAAACACACCTCAGTTTTATCAGTCCAGGAACTGCACGAACTGGTTCTGTTTCTAGTACTGTGAGTCTAGGTTGACTTTCAGCAAATGGTCTTCTTTGGGGTGGCACTGAATAGCTCCTCCTTTTGGCTTTTTATGACACATCATTGCCTCATTTTTCTAAAACAATCTCTAAGCCCCAAGGTGAGAACATAAACACTCATTAACAGTTAAGGGCAAAAATACCATATTAACCACCACTTGAGTGATTAATAGAAATAAAGCATTCATTTATTTTATAGTACATGCAGACATCACTAAACCTTTCAACAGAAACAAGATAGATGAATGTGCAGGCCAGACATAGTAAGGACATTAAGATATATTAAAAAATAAGTCAAGGTTAAAGGAGCTATCCTCCTCTTTTAAGCATATTACAAGTACAAATGCAATATTTCAACTGCTTAGTCTATACTAAGCCACCTGGGAGAACTGGACAATGTATCAGTTCTCTGCTCTCTGGGATTTCCATGCAAGTTTTGACTTTCATGCACCAAATCAACATTCAGTAAATAATTACTTTTAAAGTACTTATTCTGAGCATCTGGAAGTGGGTGAGGTGGTGAGGATGGAGAAGAGTAAACCCAATAGCATAAATTGCATACCAACAGATCTTAGTATCATCATGAATAATTAGTTAGCTTTTCTACATGCTTTGAAAGTTTCAGCAAGCATCTAATGAACATTTTTTTTTAAAGATTTTTATTTATTTATTCATTTATCCACCCCTTGCTGCTTGTGCTCGCTGGGTCAGCTAACCACGCCATGCGGGCGGGCCTGCCTTCACCAGGAGGCCCCGGGAACCTAACCCGGGGCCTCCCATATGGTAAACAGGAGCCCTACTGATTGAGCCACAGCCGCTTCCCTAATGAACATTTTAAGAATCCTAATTTCTCTCAAAAGGGGGGAGGTTTTAAGATCATTCCTCAATTTCTCTTAGCCCTTAGCTACATAGCAGTCCATTAATACAACCATAATTTAAGAGGTTTTTCAGAAATGTCAGGAAAAAGGAAGAGGAAAGCTAAATAACCAGATAAATCTGTTTCTAAGTAGGACAAATTGGAAAACTAGGGTGCTATCAGCTGTTTGATATAGAACTGATAAAAATTATCTTCAGCTGGGCATCCTTGAGGGCTGATTACAGAAGTGGTCCTAGTCTACCCACACACCTAAAAGTTATTTAAGAGACCAAGCTAGGCTCTTCCTGGCCTTTAGAAAGAAGACTGGTATGGGGGTATATGCTCCTTGCTAGTTCTTCTAAGCCATGGCGCTTCCCAACAAATTCTTCCTTTGGTTTTGCTGCTTTGCCTGCCTGTGTTTTTCTGTTAGCATTCATTGTCAGGCTTCCAGGGGAGAAGCTCAGATTGCAGCCAGTGCTGAGTTGGAATCTGAGACTGAGCCTTGGTCCTTGCTGAATCCTCTAGATAGAGGAGACAGATCAGGCCTCCTTCTCCCTCTCTTTAAAGTTCTGTCTGATGAATGAGAAGGGATCCCTAGGCTGCAGCCAGACTCCAGAGCTTTACACTACATGAAGAGGCTCTATAAGGCATATGCTACTAAGGAGGGGATCCCTAAATCCAACAAAAGTCACCTCTACAACACTGTGCAGCTCTTCACCTCCTGTATCCAGCACAAACAGGTTCCAATGGACTAAGTGACAGGAATCTTTCCATCAGTGGACGTGCTGTTTAACCTGTATCGTGTTACTGCTCTTGAACACTTACTCAAGTCTGTCTTACTATACACTTTCAACTACTCCATTTCTTTTCCCTCTGCTGTTAAATGTGTGTGCGACCTTGTGATAAAGGAGCCAAAGTCATCTAGCAAGGCTCTCCCTAGAGCTTCACACTCATTTACATTTGAATTTAGAAAAAAACACAAAAATGGGTTGAGCTTGATGTGACTACACTCCTGCCTCTAGTGGCCTCTAACGAGAGAAGTATTCATATGTCTGTAAACTTTACCTGCATGAACAACCAGCTGCAGCCCCTTTCAGCACAGGAGAGTCCGTTTAACATGTCTTTTCTGGTACCTCCCTCACTGCTCCTGTACCTGAATGACACAAGTGCCCAGGCTTATCACTATAAAAGGGGGCCTTCACAAGGTCCTGACCAGAAGACAGGTCTGTCTCCCTATCCCACAGGACAAGAAGTTGCTCCAGGTGGGAGATCGCCCCATCACCGGAGAGGTCAGGAAACTGTCAGCTCTGAATTGAAGAAGCCCCTGGTTCCACCTTTCTTCAATCTGAGTGAATACTTCAAACAATTTCTATTTCCCTAAAACGAGTGTGAGCTCCATGACTTTAGACTTAGCTTTAGCCAGCTGAAGTGGGACAACTCGATTGTGGCCCCACACAGATACAACCCTTGATACTGTAAAGGGGACTGTCCAAGGGCAGTTGGGCACTGGTATGGTTCTCCGGTTCATACCATGGTACAGAAACTCATCTATGAGAAGCTTGACTCCTCAGTGCCAAGGCCATCATGTGTTCCTGCCAAATACAGACCTCAAGTGTTTTGACCATTGAGCCTGATGGCTCAATTACTTATAAAGAATATGAAAACATGATTGCCACTAAGTGCACCTGTCATTAACATATGGTCCTCTTGACTAAAACCTTGAGTTTCTTCAGGCTTAGTAAATGTCTTTGTCTTCAGGAGAAAGCTTCCTGGGTCAGATCTCTCTGAATATAATGCAGTGTAATGTGTAAAGAGGAGCCTGTGCACTTATCCTGTGAAGGGATAGATAGCACCAGCTGTTGCTACTGAGCCTTTTTTATTTCCAAATTTAGGTGATGTGATTAGTTCAAAGAGCTTTAAAAGCTTTTTTGAGTGAAGTTTTCTTTGCATAGGAGTCTTGTCTTTGATGTAAAGGGGAGAAAACTTAGCATAAATCCTGGATGGAATTTCAAGTTATAAATAAGTCAGAGTGCTATAATCTTATTTAATGGAAGAATAAATTCCTGTCTGGCATTAAAAAAAAAAAAAAAGATTACTTTAACAGTATTTTATCCCATGATTTAATTAAATAATTTGCTCCTCTCTCCTACACTATACATATTATTCCTCAACAAAGCAAGAGAAAGAAGATGTAGCTCTTGACCACAAGTAATTGTGACAGTGGGTCCTGGAAACCCAACATCAGTATCCAAGTATGCATCCCTATCTTTTTCCTGCCCATAACCTTTGCAAATAATGAATCTGCACATTTAGGATGCTATACCTTAGCCCCATTCACTGTACTCCCATTTTAATCATAATTGGTCTGAAACAGGTCTGTATGAAGCAGAGGTCAATGAAAGGTGTGGCTCTCTGAAACATCAAAATGTTCATATCAATGTGGGAATTAAGTTCCAGGAACTTCAGGTTTCTCAGGAGACAGAACTAGATGATGGCAAGTGCCTTAAAACTTACCTTTTTCTTGTAAACAAAGAGATGACATCCAATAGAGAGGTTGAGGAGCGAGTTGCCACAAGAGTTTGTCCTGGGAACACAAGTTCAGGGCACAACAGAAACTTCCAGCAAATGATCATTTTATTGCACAGAATAAAGTGTACAGAAAGGGCAAATAATCTCCTTGAAACTTAAATAGTACAAAGAGTCCAAAACAGCAGGGGTAGAAGTCCCATCACAGCCTGGGCAACCAAAAAATGCTCTGATTTGGGTTTGATAAATGGCAGCTCTGCATGACCCACTTCACTTTGGAGAACAGAAATCATTCTATGCTGTTTGAGTGTTTTCACTCACCTCAGGGGGAGGGGGCCCTGTCACTGAGAATTCCTGTTATGAGAAGTATATAGGGCTGCTTGTTTCTGGTTTCTGGATTTAAGGTCTGGCCATGCCTTTTCATTAGACTTAACAGGTTGTGGAACGGCACACAGTTGAACACCAGTTGGAAGAATGGCACACAATAGTAAAATAAGTGATGGTACCTGAAGGCCAGAGGATGACTGTTCCATGGATTTGTGACTTTGCCAGTAAAGAAGTTGAAGGTGGGTGAAGTCTGGGTAATGGCCGCTTCACAAATACTTCTCTAACAGAGTTCATAGCTTTTCTTTTTTAATTTGTTTGTTTTAAAGATTAATCATGTGCTCTGCATTTGCAATATGTAAATTGTAAATCAGATAGATCGACTCTTGCTTGCTCTTTCAGGATCTAAAGGGAGGGAAAACTCCCATAGAGAGACAATTTTTTGTAAGGCTGGAGTTAGATGCTCTAAAAGTGTCTGTGATACTGGCAGGAGGAACATAAAGTTCCTACCACTGCTTCCTTTCTAGAAATAAAAAGGAAAATATCCCTGATACAGTCTTTGGTAGAAATCTATCTAAATTCAGCTCTCTTGTCCCAAAGCATTTCCATGATGAGCAGATAAATTAAAGATTTCTTTTTCCTCCAACAGATATTTATAAAAATTTCATAATTGTTCACAAATGATCATAACTGCCTTTCTGCCTCCAGAAGTTCAAGAATTACTACCCTCCCTTCCCAAACCTAAAGGGACTCACCCAGGACAACTAACAAGGAGATGATGGTGGACAATGACCATCCCAAAGAACTGACAGAGTCTGCAACTACAGTCAGGAGAGTCCCATCCATCTCAATGAACTTCTTAGGACAGTTAGTCCAGGAGCACAGTGAACCATGGGATAATTAAGCCCAGTCAAGGCTATCAATAGCTAGATTTTATCCTCATTCCTTTTCTCCTCTCCCATCCTTAGTAACATCTTCCATTTCCTTAAGCAAGTGCTCATCACCACATTTCTGACTCTACTCCACACACATACACTGCTCCAAGGAAAGGTATACATTCAAACTCATATCAAGGTGTAGACAACTAAAAGTTACCAAAGTCTTTGTAAGACAAAACTCCAAATCCTGTTAAAAAGATGACACAATTGAATGTTTGTTCTATCACTTATGTTTCTGGGGCTTTAGCAAATGTATTATCTTCCCCTAGTTTCCTAGTCTTGTTAACTGTAAATTAGAATACTTATTACTAGCCCTAATGATCGTAATGGTGCTGATAAAATATACTAAAGTGTAAATAATTTTAATAAAAACTGTTCATTAAAAGTTCTTTAATTTCTAAAACATTTTGCAGTAAAGAAAGGAAAGAAGAGGATACAAAGAAAAAATTACATATATTTATTTGTAAATCAACTCCTTTATAATTTAAACAACAAAATTCACAAATTTCAAGCATACATTTAGGTGAGTTTTGAGAAATGTATACACCCATGTAATGACCACCATTTCCATCACACCAAAAAGGAATTTTCCTGCCCTTTGCAGTCAATCAATTTTTATAGTTTTTTTCAATGACCTGTTCTATTCACAGGCAAAGAATTAGATTTTCTCTTTCTGCATAATAAGGTGTATTAGTCAGCCAAAGGGGTGCTGATGCAAAATACCAGATATCAGTTGGTTATTATGAAGGGTACTTATTTGGGGTAGAAGTCCACAGTTACCAGGCTATAAAGCATTTTACTTCCCTCACTAAAGTCATTGCCATGTGTTAGAGCAAGATAGCTGACAAAATCTGTGAGGGTTCAGGCTTCCTGGGTTCCTCTCTTCCCAGGGTTTGCTTGTCTCCCTGCTCAGCTTCTCTGCTTTCTCCACAAGGTCAGCTGTAGACTATGAGGCTCTCTAGGCTTTGCCTCGCTCCACAAGGCCAGCTGTAGACTATCAGGCAAACAGCTTGTTTATCTTCCAGGGCCTTCTCTCTTTCCTCATGACCAAGCTCCTCTGTGTGTTCACTTCTCAGGGCTCCAGCATTAATACTGAGCATCAGAACTCCAACTCGAAACTCCAACTAACTCCTGTGCTCTACCACATAGTTTTATCTCTGAGTCCCTGCCCACAAAGGGGAGGGGATACAATGTCCTACTGATGTGACCCAATCAAAGCCCTAATCATAACATAATCATGCCCAGAGGAACAGATCAGTTTAAAAGTATAATCCAATATGTATTTTTGGAATTCATAACCATATCAAACTGCCACATAAGGGAAAAAACAACTCTGGAAAATTATTTTCCTACAAGAGTGACATTAATATTTTAGAACCTTATGCTGTAACCCTTCTGTTCCTATAGTGCCAAAAGAAGTTGAGGATAGAAATGCTTGAGATTAAATAGCAACCTGGTAACTGTGGCCAGCTCCAAACAAAAATGAAAAATTTCTCAGAGGCCATCTTGTTTCAGTAATATACATTTGAACCAAAATAGACTGGCCCAACTTTTGGATCATATGGAATGCACTTGGCAAAATCACTTGATTTTGCAGTAATGCAATTTATATTACCTTATTGTTGACTCTTCAGCAGGGATGGAGTAATAGAGGATACAAAATGTTAGTGACTGGGAGTTGCAATTCTAAAATGTAGCCAGAAAAGTCATATTGAGAAGGCATAATTTAATAGTAAACCAGGTTAAGTGAGGTTTTAAGCCAGACACATATCTAAAGGAAGAATGATAAAGCCATAGGGAACGACTTGTGCAAAGCTTCTTAGGAAGGAAGAGCTTCCTTCTTAGGAAGGAGCATGCTGATAGTCGTGTAAAAAGTTGATAGGATCCATGGTTTATAAATCACTGAGGAGTTCAAGGAATTGTGAGAGTTGGGCTATGGTACATGTAAAGGGGAAATAATAGAGGTGGGGTTGGAAATTAGGGAGTATGAAATTGAGATAATAGGAGGGTAATGACAAGATTTATAGTATGACTATGGGAGTAAGCATCTAAAATGGTTAAAGATTACTGTAAAACTATTAGGCAATCAGTCAATAAATAAACCAGTATATTGGAAAGATCATCTTTGTGGATGTTAAAATCATCAAGAATTATGGCAGAAACATGGTGCAGTTACAGTAATCAGGAGCTCAAACCTTCAAGGAATTAAGTGGATTGACCTGGTAAACCAGAGATGACTAAGAAAAAAGGGCTGTGAGTAGCATAATCTGACAGAGATTAAGTAGTATTGATAAACAATGATACCTAAAACCTCCTTTCCAGGCTCATTTGCATGAGAACTGTGAGAGAAAACAGCACCCACTTAAATGGAAGCAGCATACAGAGTAGAGGACCAGGAAAGCAAGCAAATAAATGCAATAGTCACACAAGAGATTTAGAATGTAGCTGATTCTGATAATTACTGTCCAAAATTCAGAAGTACAATGATAGAGAATGTGCAGGGATGAAAATTCAGATCAAAAGGGGGCTTCACAGAGCAGGAGAAATAAATAAAAGAGTAGTCCCTTATTTGAGAAACATTCATTCAAACTCTTCAAATCCTTGGAACTCACAAAGGCCTGGATTTGTTACTTGATTTTTTGAAATAGCATAATCCACCGGAATGTGAACTCAGAAGACAAGGACAGAATATTACTTAGTGCATAATGAGGAGTCGATAAATATCTGTCAAATTGAAATTAATTTTTAATAAAAATGCTTCTATGGATGTTCCTGGTTCTCTATGCCTGTTTCAGAGAATGCTAGATGTCCACTAAAATCCTTAACCCTCTTCAGCAGTAACAGAGTTACCTGGGTTCATGGCCTCCCAATCAGAGCTCCTGTGAATAGCAAAATTAAGATGCAAATCTGGTAGTCAAACCAAAGTAAAAAAAAAAAAAATCTGTTAGTCAATTTCTGAATATCTATTTTGATGAACCTCAAACTCAAGTGTTTTGAGTTTTGATGGTCAATTTTAATTCATATCCTTAACTGAAGATAAATCATCAAATGCCTTTCTAGTGGATTTCTAGCAGTCTCTGACAAAGGTACCTGGCACCAGGAACACGCACAGAGAATTTTTTACTGAATACCCCAGCCCTCTTTGCTACTAAGTGAAGTTCAGTGACTAAGTTCTTATTGACTGGTTGTAGGCAAAAAGGATATGTGTAATTTCCAAGCTGAAATCTGAAATATTGAGTGTGTACTTCCACAAATTTATTTCTTCTTTTTGCCACCTGAAACCAGACGGGTGGTGTCACAACTGTAGATAACAGAGCCCTTTGGAAAGACTTTACAAACAGTGGTGTACATATGGATAACATGATGTTAAATTAAACTATGATTCATTCTGGGGTTGAACCATAATTCGGCATTTCTAACAAATTCCCTGGAGATTCCAATGATACTAGTATATGGATCACATGTTGAATATGAAAGCATTGTGGAGGGCAAAGAAAAAGATAGAAAGGAAACTGAATCCATGAATGAAGAGAAGATATACTGCCCTGCCAACCTAGATCATGTAAATGAGTCTGGTACATCAAAAAGAATAAGCTTCCTATATTTTAAACAACTCTTTCACTGGGTCTCTCTTTTATAGACACCTAGTATTGCTCAGAGTAAAAGTATAACAACAAAAACAAACAAACATGTTATCACTCTCTTATTTATATAAATATACTATATTTCTGGGAGAGTAATTGGATTTCCATTATTATACAACACATACAAAGAAGAAATTGCTTTTTGAATATTTTTTGTATTTTTCTGTTAATGATATAAGTTGTGTTGGTCGTAATAATGTACACCATTGAGGTTTGAAACAAATCAAAGTAGATATATAAGCAGTAAAAATCAGATGTTGCCTCTTCCACCATAAAGGATCTACAGATTAGGGTCTGAACTTCAGGTTTTCTGGACACATTGGAATTTATTAATGCTCAGAGATGGACTCCTTTGCATGGCCTAGCTCATTTTTACCAAATAAAAAAGGACCTGGAATGTAAACCTGAGCATGAATTACTAATTGCTTGGGAAAATGCAATTAAAGTACAGATCTATATATGTACAATATTATTATCTATTGCTGAATAACAAATTGCCAAAAATTCAGCATCTTGAAACATTTCTCATATTTTCTCACAGTTTCTGGGAATCAGGAATGCAGGCACAACTAAACTCCATGAAGCACTGGGTGCTTCTGTGGTGTGTCACAAGGCGCAATTAACGTGTTAGCCAGTGCCGTGATCACATTTGAAGACTCAATTGGAGAAGTATCTGCTCTCAAAATCATGTGGTTGCTGGCAGAATTCAGTTCATTACAAGTTGTTGGACTGATGGGCTCATTTCTTGCTGGGTTTTGGCTAGAGGCTGCCCTCTGTTCCTTGCTATGTGGATATCTCCAACCCTGGCAGCTTGCCTCCTCAAAAGCCATCAAGAAAGAAAGTCTGAGAGCAAGACAGAAATTACAATCTTATGCTCATAGCCAAAGAATTGACAATCCTTACATTTACCATACTCTATTGGTTAATAGGAAAATATATATCCCACCCACACTCAATGGAATTTAATGTCACAGGTGTGAATACCAGAGGCAAGAATAATTTCATGAATTTAGATTCTCATTAGGCTCACCCTATTCATTAGTCAGTATATGAATTTCTACCCAAAAAAAAGTCTTCATAAAATGTAAATTACCATGGGAGGTTTTTTTTCTAAGGAAAGAATCATTAAAAGACAGTCTCACAACATTTCAGTGAATATTGGGATTTAGATAATCATAATTAACTGGACTAGAGTGTCCATTCACTCCCAGAGTGTAACACTAAGTTTTAAGTCATGCGCTTTATTTCCATTTTTCTGTGTACATGCATAGTTTATTTAAGAAACTATTTTTTTCTAGTACACTGACTTATTTTCTAAAGCATAGAACAATTTTCTTAATTTTATATATTAAATAGAACTCTTTTAAAGGAAAAAATATCTCATAAACCCCAGTTTTAATGGGAATATTTACAATATAATATTACAAATATATGTGTAAATATAAAATGAGTTATAATTGCCTTATAATTATAGCACTTATATAAATAAATTTTCAAACATAACTGCAGTACTTCTATTAAAATTTAAATAAGCAATAAAATTTAGCATGACTATTAATGTGGTTATATTATAGTAAAATTGCCACATATGAATGTTACACAGAAATGTAGCAAAGGTAATTTTGAGTTTGGCATATAAATATTAGTACTATTTTCCTCTATTGAAACTACTGCAAAACCATTATTGGTACCTCACAATCATTTGACATCCACTTGATACAAATACTTTACTCATTTACCAAGTTAATATCTGCATACTTCTTATATTGCCAACATAGTGTAGCAGTGGTTGGTGTCACCATAGGAGCAATCATTCTCTGGCAATGAAATTATGCGGTCATATCTGGATATAAGTTGGTCATCAGAAGACCCAGAATGAGCTAATATGTATTATTATTTATCATCCAAAAGAAAACATTAATAAAGCATTTTCATAGAAACCAACATGCCCCAATGTTAAGATCTGTGATTTGTTTTCTTCAGATTTTAAGCACTCAATCATGAAAACCATCACAAGTACTTAGAGTTTATGCTCTCTTCCAATGACTCTACAACTGACTTGGGATGCATTCTTGTATAAAATAGACAAAGGTACTTGCTTTCTTGGCTTTTACATTCTAGTGGGGGACATACTAGAAAAAAAAAAGTTTATGTAACTAAAATGTACATCTTTTAGAAGATGATAAATTGTATTAAAATAAGAAAGAGTAAAGAAAGATAAAGAAGTTGGGAAAGTGTGATGGTTAGGCTAATGTTTCAACTCAGCCAGGTAATTGTGTCCAGGTGTTTGGTCCAGCAAGCACTGGGCTAATTGTAATACAAGAGCATTTATGGACTTTGATCACCAGTGAGTTTACTGTGTGGATGGATGATTACATCTGCATCAATCAGGGAGATTGCATCATCAATGGGTGATGCTTTTATCCAATCAGTTGAATGCTTTAAAAAGGGAAGTCATTTCAACATTCAGAGAGAATTTCCCAGCTCGTACTTGGACAAGCAACTTCTCCCACAAACTCATCAAGGACCTTCATCAGATGTTCATCGGAGCCCCTGGTTTGCAGCCTGCCTGCAGAACCTGGACTTGTGCATCCCCACGGCCGCATGAGGGACTCTTAAAATCTCATATTATTGACAGATATCTCCTGTTGATTCTGTTTCCCGAGAGAACCCTGACTAATACAGAAAGTTATGAGGATGCTTAATAAATCTGGAGATTTGGGAGGCCTCACTAAGGGGACCCTTAGAACAGTGTCTTAAAGAGATGAAACTAATAACCAAAAACATTACCGGAAGAGTGGTTTAAGCAGAATAAACAGCTAGAGCAAGAATCTTAAGGTGCAAGCCTACTTGGTATGATTAGGGAAGAGCAAAAAATTCAGTGTGGCTGGAGACAATACAACCAGAATGTAAGTAGCAAAGAAGCCAAAGAAGCAACAAAAGATCAAATGAATGTAAAGATTTTGGCTTTTACTCTGAAGGAAATAGAACTACTCTAGGGGTTTTTGCAGAGGAATGCTCTGATTTTAATCAAGTTTTATAAGGAGTCTGTGGTTTCTGTGTTGCAAATAGATGAAGCAAGAAAAGAATAGAAGCAGCAAAAATTGTGAGAGTCTATTGTGGAAGAGGAATTAATTTGAAAATATATCATATTCTGGATATATATCAAAGGCCAACACTTTTTTCCTATGTTATATGTGAAATTTGATACTACCATTTTTTGTTCTCCAATATTTTCTGTCTGGACGAATGGAAGAATGGATTTGACTAGGAATGACTGCATAAAAAACATGATTAGAAAAAAATCAGTCTTTAATTGTGAAGTTTCCTATTAGAGATTTAAAGGAAGATATCAAGAATCAGTCTCCCAATCAAATGAAAGGTCTGGGTGGATACCTAAATTGAGAGTTATTAGCTTGGAGATAGTATTAAAAGGCATAGAATCCTTGATTTAAATTGGATAATTTGAACATAACAAAAGGAATGAAATTGCTTCTGTGAACTTTGGTGCCATTAACACAAGAGTGTCTGGAGGAATCTCAGCTAATATTTAATTATTGAGGGATAGAAACATTTCAGATCATCAATATCTTTCCACAAATGTTTATGCCACAAGGAATTTCATAAAATACAAGGGAAAATGGGTTTTACCCTTTATCATATCATCTCCATTACTATTTCTCATTTTTCATTTCCACATTTCTGTTTTCTCCAATCCACAAAATTCCCTTTGCTCTATACAGCAATGCTAAAGTATATCAATGCCAAAGTCAAACTTGTGGCAAGTCAAGATGCTTGTTGATTATTTAAGTTACAAAAAAGGAAAATATTGCCACATCATCAACAGGACTTGCAGTTTGAGAGGTTTACTGGTAAAGAATATGGGCTTTATGTAAATCTTCAAACTTTTATTGTTAGATTTGGAAGGAACATCAGTGGTGGTGTTATTCCCAAAGTGTCATGCTCATCCCAAGCTTCCAAAGTGGTATTGCATGGGTTTATCCGCCATTGTTTAGATTCAGTTCTTGGATCCATAAGAAAACAATCATCAGCATTTTGGTTTTTGGAGATGGACTTTTATTGCCCAGTCCCTCATGACCTGGCTCTTATTGCTCAAACTCATTAGTTAACAATTCCTCAAGCTGAATATAAATTTAATGAGCTGACATGAAAAATATAAATCTACAAAAGAAAATGCTTATCTTGGATATTGGACAATAACTTTCTATCCAAGGACTTGCATTTCCAATATTTGTTATGGCCTCAAGTAGTGATGTCCCAAAACATCCCTCCTTACACAAAAGGGAATCTGTCAGGCAGACTGGCCTGAATGTCTTAAAAATAATCAGTGAACCACATCCTTGTGTTAAGATTGTGCCAGCCACTATCTTTATATCAATGTGATAAGATAATAACTACAATAACAATAAATCTGCTTTGGTCCTTGGTGAGACCCTCCCCCCTTATGTTTGTTCATTCCTCAGTCTTGAGGGATTTGGGATGGTGAACATTCTGAGTACATCAGGCTGAGAGAGGACTTAGAAATTATGTGTTTTATCCCTATATGATTTCAAGGGACATATGAAGGGTCACATTACATGTTTCATGAAAAGGTACCAAATTTCAAATAGGGGCTTAGTGATCTGTTATTTTTGACCCTTTGAACTCATAGGTTTCCTGGAGTGACTTTAAGGTGGCTTTTAGCTGGAAGATAAGATATGATTAAGATTCAGTATGCCAGAACATAGTGTTAACAAAATGAATCAGTCATAAATCAAGAAGGAATTATTAGACTTAGATCAGAAACATAGAGAAGAAAATTCCAAACCAGTATTATGAACAAAGAGGGAGGTAAAGGTCTAGATGCAACAGGATCTCGATGAGAAGCTGCAATTTGAATAGGAGTGTGGAGTTGTTTGGGGCTCCCACAAAACTTCCTGCACTTAATGTAATGTCATCTATATGACTTTGTCTCAAAATTAACTGGGTTTCTGTGATTTGTGCTCATTTTGCCTAATTCCCTAACATTCCTACTGAGAAAAGATTATATTATCTATGTCAGAATGAGCACATTTACTCTTCTCTATCAATTTTATTAAAACACGTACAGAAATTGCAATTGGTGTCTTCCATTCTGCTGCTTCAACTCACGCTTAGTTGACCCATAACTTTCTTATGGCATTTTTAACTTCTGCATTCCTCAGAGTATAAATCAGACAGTTGATCAAGGGTGTCCCTATAGTGTAAGACACAGACACCGTCGTATCCACTGAAAATATGGTTGGAGGGAGAGTGTATATGAATATATGAGGATTAAATGTGAAGACGACCGTGATAATGTGGGAGGTGCAGGTGGAGAGGGCTTTCTTTCTTCCTTCTGCTCTCTGGTTACTCAGAGAATGTAAGATTAAAATATAAGAGATTATCAGGATTATAAAAATCACCATGCATATGGCTCCACTATTAAAGACTATGAGTAGATTTATGATGTAGGTGTCCATGCAGGCAAGTTTCAACAATGGTTGCCTATGACAGAGATAGTGATCAATAATATTAGGACCACAGAAGAGTAATTTCAAAGCCAAGATAATCTGTGCTGAAGAATGGATAAAAGATACCACCCAGGCCAGATTCACGATTACAATACACACATCTCTGCTCATGATGTTTGTGTACAACAGGCTTACAAATGGCCATAAAGTGATCAAAGGACATGAGGATAACATCCAAAATCTCCATGCACCGAAGAAGTGGATTACAAAGATCTGGGCCATGCACTCATTATAAGAGATAATTTTCTTCTCAGACAAAGCATCTACAATTAGCCTGGGTGCTGTTGTTGTGGAGAAACAGGCATCAGCAAAGGATAAGTAGAAAAAGAAGAAGTACGCAGAGCTTCCAAGCTTCTGACTATATTTGATGGTCAACACACTAAGTAAATTTGCCAACAAGTTGCCAAGTAGAGAAACAAGAACACAAACGCTACATCCTTCTTTAGAATATCCTTTGTTAACCCAAACAGAATGAACTCTTTCACACTGCCATTCATATCCAGGGTTACAATAAATATAGAAAGGTTGCAGCTGAGAAATATTTTTTTCTGCAAAAAACTTGAGATAGTTGTGATTTGGCAAGGGCAGAAGACTTGTGCTTTTGATACCTCTCATATTTCTAATTCTATGAACACTGCATTTCAGTAGCTCCCAAAGTTTTCTACGCATTAAAATCACATTGAAACTTTTAAAAAAAAATGTCAATGACCATGCTTTATCTATGGAATCTTCCTGTGTGGAACCTAGATTTTTTCTTTTTTTTTTTGAAAAAAAAAATCATGTCATTGATTTTCCCTCTGGAAAAGTATAATAACCTCTGACTTTGCTGTACCACCTTGAGCGAGTCACTTTAATGCCTTAAAACTTTACTTCATGTAAACATTGCAGATTCTTATAGGCACTTATTAATTTTATGCATATGAATATAATATATATGCATGGATATTGCATCTTCAACCGAAAACTAATATATCTATATAGTCAAAATAATAAATTTGCAGTTTCCCTCTTGAGAAAAGAACATTTCTTGATACTGAAATCAGTTTGCATCCATTATTATTATTTTTTTTTTACTCTTTTTTTTTTTATTGTGGGTAAAAATCAAAATTTTCACAATACATACCAACATTTGCAAAATGATATATAAATATATATGCATATATGTGCATTTGCTTACAAAAATGTTATTTATATATATATATAAATATATTTTAAGAGGTGCTTAGATTACCCAAAATATTACATGGAACCCACTGGGATTTCCATGTTGCCCACCTCCCACACCTCCCACCACATCCCACACAAACATCTCCCACAAGTGTAGCCCACCACCCTCAATGGACTTACACATCCTGGGGCCTTGCCACCAACCATAGACCACAGTTCACACCGTAGACCACACTCTCTCCCACATGGAGGGACCTAGGTTCAATCCCCTGGACCTCCCAGTGGAAAAAAAAAAAAAGAAAACTGCATCCATTATTTTTTACCTCGTCAGTGTTTTGGTTTTGTTATGCTTTCAGAGGAAATTATTCCTCCAACTTTTGGCTCACTGTGGCCATAATTTTATTATCACTGTCATTTAGCACAGTAATGATGAAATGATGGTGAAATGTTTAAATAAATCATTGGGACTGGCATTATAGAGGAAAATTGCTGTGCATGCAAAATATTCCAAATTTCATGCTAGATACATGATATTGAGTTTCACTTCTTATTAATCTTACAATGTATACCACTTCTTACATCTATATAACCTTAATAATGCCTTTATACAAATATGTTTCTCTTTCATGTATCTGCCACAGATACATGTTTTCTTCCCATATTTTTTTGTTTAAACAGATATTTTATCCCTTGTTTTATTCTATTTCTCATACCATACAGACATATGCAATCATCCTATATTTTTATTATGCATTTTGATTTTCATTTTGTTTTAACACCAACACCACATTACATGTAATTAAAGGAAAACCATAACATAATTATCCATTTCATCACTTTTAAATTCCCATGTAAACTTTTCATACTCATCTAAGTTGTTTTCAAATTATCAATCAAATATTTTTCAATGATCACTACTCATTTTTACTCTTTACCTTATGTTTTAAAATTTCATGAAAATAAATTTCCGTGGGATTACTGATGTAAAATATATGAATAGCTTCAGCATTTTTGACAACTATTGACAATTTGCCTTCCAATTTTGTTTTATCAGTTTTTACCACAAATATTTCAATTATAGAATTAATATATTTCTATAATAAGTTATCAAAGTTTACAGTAAACCACAAGTTGAAAAATAGTGTTCTTCCAAAATTCATATTTTCTCAATCACAGCCATACTTTTTCTCACATAGTATTAAAGATGTTTCACTGTGATTTCACAAGTATTTGCATATTGTCTCATTATTTTTAATTACTTATAAAATGATAAGAATATGATATAGATTTCTAATAAAATTCAAACTTTCAACATAATCTTCCTTTCTTGTTTAGTAGAATTAAAATTATGATATTTAAATCTTTGTGTACTGGTAATAATACAGTATTTTTATATGTATTTATTTCTAAAATTTTGTCTGTATTGAATTATGCGTATCTTTATTCAGTTAATTTTTTATATCATTGACTTTTAAACTCGTAATCCCCCTTTTCATTTTTATGCATCAGTTTACCAATTTCCCTTTGATGGTTATATTATTGCTACAATTAAGGAAGTTAACATCTTTATACTGTCCTGTCTAATCACAACGTCTTTTTCTGACAAATCACTAGTCCATTAACGAATCAATAACAGCACCAATTTTGTAAACATATGTACGAAGAACCTACACAGATCTGTAGTAACTATAGTAGAAAACTGTTCTCAAACTCTTTATAGTTGAATTGGAGGGATAAAACTATCCTCTAGATAAGATCAATTATTATGCAAGGATTATACATGACTACATGAGGTGAAAAAATAACAGATTAATTGTTCCAAATCATAGAGATTCCAAGAAAAATAATTGAGAAGTAATTGAATGGACAGATAAGGATGACAAAGGAGAAAGAAATGGAATTATGGTTTTAAATATGTGAAACTGAAGTTTCCAACTTGATTACTTGGAACTCAGTATTCAGCAAGCTTAAAATGGGTTTTCTTGATGAGGCTTTTTTAAATTTAGCAACCTGCATTGTCAATTTACTCTAATAAGTTACATAATCTATAGAAAATGCAAATATTATTTCAGTCCAGCTGAAAAGCTGATTTCAGTGGGATAATACCAGTTTTGTTATAACTAAAATCTCTATATGGTGGTTCCAATTATCAGTGATAAATATAAAAGATAAAATGAATTAATAACTTCATTTTGATATATTTTTTACACTGCTCATGGAGGAAAAATAAAAGAAGTGTGTCCTTGGCTGTGGAAAGAGGCACAGTGAATTACAAAAAGTGAGGAAAAGACTGTAATAAGGGAAGAATCATACATTATTTTGGTTAAATATAGATATGACCTTCATTAAAACTACATGTATAATAAATGAAAAAAAATTAAGAGATAAATTTGTGGACAGTTATGAAAGCCATCATGCAAAACTATTTAGACTTGCCTTAAATAAACAAAGAGAAGTTTTAAGGATATGAATATAGGAAAGCAGGACTTGAAGAACTTGGATGCTTTGGCTCAGACCAACATCACCTCAGTTTTATCACTGAATTCAGCCATGGTTTTCGAATACTCCTGGGCTATCCTACCTCCATAATTTTGGAGGCATCCTAGTATTAGGTGCCATTTTTTCTTCTTTAAAATTCTTAAGTTTTACTTGTTGAAATTTTAAACAGTTTAAATTATATTTGGTCCCCCAAAACCTATTTCTAGTACCATTGTTGTCTTTTCTTCCCAAATGAAAATCTGGCTCTGTCTATTATGAGCTTATATTTTTGTGATCTTAATTAAATACATTTTGAATTGAACAAATTAATCTGGTTATATAAATTATATGTTATTCTTATACTATGAACTTATCATTTAGACAGGTTTTAATTTTTCTTATTTTAATTTACACACTCATTTTCTTCTGAGGTACTTGGGACCATATGTCTTGTTCTCTTTAACATACAATGCTTGACCCATGTTGCAGAGAGTTTCACCCAATACAATTAGGCTAGAACTAGGGCAGAATGTCACTAGCTTGCCACTCCATCTAGCATCAAAACTGCATGTCATAGAAAACACCAAATCCCATCCATTCATGTAAATTGCACCACACAAAAAAAGAGAATTTGAGGGGGGCAACATAGAATGATGCCAACTGACATCTAATGTTCCTGTCCTTATCACAATATCAATTTTGGTAAAGTTCATGGTGGAACAAATATCAAAGCACTTAACTAGATATGTAATGAATAACTGTGAAGGGAGGAAAGGTCAGGGATTCAAGGAAGTCAGAGTAGAGTGATTTGAGCATAAACCAGGAAGGTGGAATGTAGAAGAGTCAGAGAATAGGGCACAGAAAGACATACAGAAGGAAGGGGAAAAAGAGTGTTAGCAAGAATCATTTGATGGAGAATTCATCACAGAGTTCAGGTTCTTTCCTCCTGGTGCTCTGCACTATCACTTATCACCAAACAAAAGAAGACATGTGGTTGCATGTGGTTGTGGGTCATGAACAATATTCACCATGGGTATTGAAAACCCAGGACAATAGATAAGAAGTGTAGCTTTATCTTAGACCCTGTCCCAGAAACATTGCCACTAACCATAAACTCTTCAAAAAAGGGGACTCCCAAGAGTCAAACATCTTTGAGGCTGACCTCAAAATGATGGTGTAGTGACTCTCCCTTTCTGTGAATAACAGAGAAGCTTCATAGTCTTGTGTTGTGTTGTGTCCAGGGAATGCTTAGGAACCCTAGAGCACCACAAACATCCATTCTGGAAATACTCCCCAGGAGGACCATCATATTTTGCAAGGCAAACTGATTAAGATATCAGTCTTCTGGAGGTAATGTGGAGAAAAGACTCCAGATGGACTGAAAAACTTGCCTCTAAGTGCAAATAAATGACTTCCAATAAGGTATATTTCTTATATCTGAAACTTTAATATACTTAGAAGTTGCAGCATATGAAGTCTAATATATTTGCATATATTTTATCTACATACAAATTATACTTCATTTTGCTTTATCAATGTTTTGTGTAGCAGAAGATTAAAAGGAGAGAAGAATATGGGAGAGAAGAGAGTCTTGCTGGGGTCCAAACTCACATGGGTCTTCCCAGAAGCACTGGGTTAGACAAAACATGAGGTTCCATGGCACAAGAGAGCTGTAGTGAAGAATAAAAGAAGTTTCTCAATATGATTCCAGAAAAATCTTTTATGAAAAAAAGTATTCTCTCTGACATAGAAATATCTCTTGGGCCAGCTGTCTTTCCATTTTCTCTTTTAGAGAAACATGAGTTAAATGGTTCACTTTTTACTGCATTGGATATTTATAGTAATACTCAAATATGTTTACAATGCTTAAGGAAAGCTTTCAGCCTCTGGGTCTCCAAGGAAATCTTTGCTCCCAACCCAGTCCCAAAAGGTTGTCCAGTGAACCACCCACACAGAGAGTCAGAGGTCAAAAGCAAACTAAGGGGCCAATTATTTAAATTGCAACTAACTCTGAATTGTGGGTACAGAAAGACCATTCTTTTCTCTTTATGATTTGTTCAAACCTATTGCTTCTAGAGTCATGGGAACTTTCGATATCAGATAAAGTTGGATATAGGTGAAATGTGAGTGATAGAAATGAATCCTCACCCTAAAACCCATCTGCTGTGAATAAGGGGCTTTCTTAAACTTTATTTTCAATTTCCTACTTTGTAAAAGTTTACTGGCAATACTAATTATTTATTGCAATACCATTAATAATATATTCTCCCCTTTCTAATCCCACCTATGCTTTTCAATCAATGGAGAAAGAAAGAGACGTATTTTTTTTTCTTAAAATGTAAAAGAATTTTTGAATACTTAACTTTCTAACTTATTTTTATTTTTAAAGATATGCCTATGGGTGTGCGCACTTCTACTCACTGGTTTAAAAAGTAAGAATTTTTATTTTGTATGTGGTTGCAAGCAATAAAACATTGGACAGGTTATATTATGCAATCAATTTCCTATTTGGAAGGCCATATTACTACCCTAACTCTGAAACAAGAATTAACTTTGGCAAGCCATAAGTAGGTTCAATCAATGAGGATGAAGAAAAAAGATTGGGGTGATGGTGTGAGAGACAGGTGGGTGACAAAATGGAGATGGTAAAGGGCATGAATAGATTCTACCATTCTTTGAACTTTTATTGAAGGGTCTAGTAAGCAACCATCAGGTCTAATAGTTACAGAAGAAATTTTTGGAAAAAATTACTCCACAATTACATGGTATTATATGTTAAAAGTGGATGTGAGAATCTTGAGGAAGGCTTTTGCTAAATTCCTTAAAATGTGTGAGTGTCATGTTCTCCATAAATTAAATGGGAATAAAAAGGCTTAGCTTTATAAAGTTGTAAATGATTACTGAAGATAATATATAAAAAGAAATAATTACAGCCTCAATAAAGTGCATAAACATTTTTATGTTTATATTAATCCTCCTTAACTATTTGCAATTTGAGGATGAAAGAAGTATAACTTACCCAATGTCCAACAGTTATATGGTAACTCACCTGAGTTTGTAATCCAAATCTCTTAAAAACAAGTCTAAAGCTTTTCATTTTTATAAAACTGTGCAGTAATGTAATATGCTCCTTTGGCCTGAGAAGTAAGAACAGCAAATGAATGAGGCCCCACATCAGACATTAGAGTCAAAAGATATTAAACTTATTCCCAGCTGTGAGGGAGAATCAATCTTCCTAGGTCTGATGGCAAAATCTGTAAGAATATACTTTCCAAGATCATTGAACTCTTTAGTCTCAAGAAGCTGAGTCAATTATTCCTTGGGTTCCTTCAAGAACCAAGGTCAATTGACCATGAGTCTTCATTAATTTTTCACTGTAGAATGAATCACTGGATTATCTAACTGCAATATTGATTTTGCCAAAGCAATGTTGGAGTTTTATTGAAAGTAATTGTACTATTTTGGATTTCTTCTGCCTCTTTCTCACATGTAACTTTGGATGAACCAAAGCCCTATATTAGACACCATCCATTTAATTTTTTTTTTACCTTACTAAAATGAAGCTTCCAGTGAATGTTCAGAAATTATGGCCAGATTGAAACAGGTAAGGTGGTTAGTGTTGTTTGTATATAAATGTTCATGGACCAAAATATATGATGAAAACAATAAAGTGGGAGGTCCAGATGAGGAGAGCTTTTCATCTTCCTACTGCACATCTATTTCTCAGAGCACATAAAATAACTATACATGAAGTAAGCAAGATTACAACACACACCATGCATATGCACAAATCTAGTAAATTTATCATACAAGTGTCTGTGCAGGCATATTACAACAAGGGCTGCAAGCCATGGAAATAGTGATCAATCACACTGGGGCCAAAGAAGGGCAATGTCAAATCTTTGGTGATTGGCTTCAGTAACATCTTAGGAAGATCAGTGGACTGAACTCTAAATTCATTGGTTCTGCTCTATACTCTTGCATCTTGTGGTAAATCTCAGAATGAATTCTGTGGCAGTTTGATATTGTTTACAAATTCCTAAAATAGATATTGGGTTATGTTTGTAAACTGGCCTGTCCCTCAAGGCATATTTGATTATATTGGTTTCAGAGGTTTCACTTTTACTTTATTAAATAATGATTAAGGTTTTGATTGGGCCATGTCAGTAGGACATTGCATTCCCGCCCCTTTGGTGGGCAGGGACTCACAGAGAAACCACACTACAGAGAAGTGAATGTGGAGATTTTGAGCTGGAGCCCAGGAAGTAAACACACAGAGAAGCAGATATGACAGAGGCCTGGGGAAGAGAGACAAGCTGTTCACCTGATAATTTACAGCTGGCCTTGTGGAAGGAGCAAAGCAGCTGAGCCCAGAGAGAACCAAGCCCCAGGAAGAGAGGAACCCAGGAAGCCTCAACCCTGGCAGACAACAGCAGCCATCTTGCTCCAACATGTGGTATTAGACTTTGGTGAGGGAAGTAACTTACACTTTATGGCCTCGTAACTATAAGCATCTACCCCAAATAAATACCCTTTATAAAACCAACCAATTTCTGGTATTTTGCATCAGCACCCCTTTGGCTGACTATTACAAATTCATTTACTCTTGTTTTTTTTGACATATCAGCAGCTGTAGGTATAATGCAGTTGAAAAAGGTTTAATATGCAGAAAGAAGACTAGAAGTATCATCTTGGAAATATCAGTGCTGTGAAACCTGAAGAACACTATTTCCACATATATAAGCAATACTATTTTTTCATATAATAAACTTTATTTTTTAAAGAGGTTTTAGATTATAGAAAAGTTACATCAAAACTTTGAGGGTTTCCCATATACCTCCCATCCCATATTATCTCCTATGTTTTTTAAATGTAACAGTAAAATATATTATTATGTGTCTGTAAGAGCCACTCATTTAAAAGATGCACATTTAAAAAATGACTCACTTGTGGTAAGGACTAACCTACCTAGAGTAATAATCTGCAAAAGTAAAACCATCATTGTGACATTTATCAGTACTTCATCCTGAAGGAGGCAACTAGCATTGTTATAACTTCTTTAAAGCCAAAAACTTAAGCACAAATCAAAATTAAGAGAAACTTCAGAATGTTCATGCATTTTTGGCTGAAATTTCAAAGATTCCACCTATAACAAAACCTCAACTTTTAATCAAAATGAATATCAAAAACATTTAAGCCTTGTGGCAAACTTACTCTACAGAAGCAAGGAAAACAGAGAGAATATTAACAGCAGTAGATTTCTAGGCGAGAAAGCAATCACTAATTTCCTTTCTCATAAAACAAAGTCAGTGAGTCAACATTTTAATAACACTGACCAAGTTATTTACTATTCAAGAATTTGTTTTCCAAGCTGTGCCTTTAAAATATATCCATCCATATATTTGTATTAAATTAAACTTGTACATCAAAAATGTTTTGCTCAGAATTCTATTAAGTATAAACCATAACTTATCAAAGCATGGTCCAAATACTATACAATAATGCTACCAATTAGATTTATATGCTTCATCTGAAAAACTTATCTTACAAACAGGAGTTTTGCCCTATTTCTCCACAATAAATGTCCCTGTCTAAAATTTTAAATGATAATCAAAAAGACAGATTCAAATAATTCATGCTATGCATTTACCTTCGTTGGGCCTTGATAAAAACAGATCCGTCTGGTGTTGAAGCACAATCGTCTTTCTCACTTACAGTCTCTATAGTCCCAGAAGCAGACACAATAACCATTGTTTTATTTATTGAGGTTGTCTTCTGTTTCTCAGCAAATAGCTCAAAAGTCATAGTCAGGAATTGACTTTGGTGAGAAATCTGTTACTTCTGCTTATGATTCACTCTTTTTACTCCTCTGAGCCACTTTCTGCTGCTCCTGGAATGTTCTTGCCCAAGAAAGGTCTTCTTTCGATATTTCAGGGTGCATTTGGATAGATGTGAAGGGCTACTTGAAAACTTCAAATTGCTTCATCCATTTTGTCCTTTGGCTCTCTGTTGTCATATCATTCTCTTGTCTTTCTTCTTATCCTTTAGTTTACCCTTCCTAATAATCTACATTTCTAAACTCTTCTCAAATTTCTCATCCTTGTTTTTTTCCTTCCAGGCTACAGCACACCCTTTAGTAGCTCTTGCAAATCTGACTTGTAGTAACATATTCTGACAGTTTTTGTTTGTTTGTGAAGATTTAAAACTCTCCCATATTTTTGAAGGATAGCTTTTCCAGATACAGAATTTTTGGTGGGCAGTTTTTTGTCTTTAAGTACCTTGAATTCATCACATCACTTTCTTCTCTCCTCCATGGTTTCTGATGAGCAGTCAGCACTTTAAGTTATTGAGTTTCCATTGTATGTGATGCTTTGTTTTTTTCTTGATGCTTTCATATGCCTTTCTTTATCTCTGATATTTACCATTCTGAATTTTAGGTGTCTTGTGGGTAGTTCTATTCAGATTTATTCAGTTTGGAGTGTGTTGTTCTTCTTGGGTATTGATATTTATGTTCTCCATAAGGATTGGGAAATTTTCAGTCATTATTTCCACAAATATTCTTTCTGCCCCTTTTCCATTCTTTTCTCCTTCTGGGACAACAATAATGTGACTGTTATATGTTTTGCATTGTCATTCAATTCCTTGAGACTCCATCCATTTTTTTCCATTCTCTTCTCTTTCTCTCCTCCTGTCTTTTCCAGTTCAGATGTTCTGCCTTTGAAATTGCTAATTCTGTGTTCAAGTATTTCAAATCTGCTCTTATGTGCCTTTAATGTATTTTTAATCTCAATCTCATCCATCTTGTCTTTCAATCCCATAAGATCTGTTACTTTTCTTTGCAGGTTTTCAAATTGTTCTTTATGCTCTCCTAGTGTCTTCTTAATACCCTTTATTTCCTTAGTCATATATTTTTTTAATTGTTTAAAGTGATTTAAGAGAGTATTGTGATTATCACTGAATAATTGTATTAAACGCTGTATCTTTTCAGGATATTTGGTTTATTATTTTGGCTGGGCCATCTCTTCCTGCTTCCTGGTATGGCTTGTAATTTTTTTATGATGTTTAGGGATCTGAATATGCTGATGTATTTACTCTGATGGCTAATTTCTCTCTTTTGCTTATTGTTTTTTTCCCCACAGATCTTCTATGATATTTGGTTGAACTTATTTTCAGTCTTTAAAATTGCCCAGCTTAAGTGTTCAAAATTGGTCCAGGGATTCACTAGTGGGGTGCAGATTTTCTGCCATTGTTTGAATATAGAGAGTGTGAACACTTTTTTTCCATGCAATTTCTAGACTTGCCAGCAGATAGCACTAGTTAGTGCACCTTTCTATGGAGGCAATTCAGTCTCATCTTCTCTGTGTTCTTGTGTTCAGTCTGCAGATTGGAGATTCAAAGCGACCTCTGCTGCCCAAATTCACTGAGAAAATCACCCCAAACTTCCCTACATTTTCTCTTGAAACAGCTGTCAGGGGGAAGATTTGTGTTCCCCTTTCAGATGGCTACAGTGAGGATTTTATCCCAGCTTAATATCTTGGGGATAGAGGAGGGAGGCCATTCCTGACCATCACAGGGGTTTGGTGACTCACATTTGTCTTTTCAGACTTCTTCATCTCTCTGTCCCTCACCCTCCTGGGTGTTGTGTAGCACTTTCCTGGTCTGCTGACCTGCATAGCAGGTCCCTCAGATAGCTTTTGGCTCTTTCTTCATTGTTTTTGTGAGAGCATTCACCTCTGACTGTTAGCCCATCACCATCTTCCCACAATCTCCAAGCAGTACTATTTTTAAAGAACCTCTTCTGATGAAAATATGCTTAGTTAAGTTCATTAATTCTGGGTCTATTGTGCTTTATACCTTGAGTATCTCGTGTAGAATGTGTTTTGCAAAGAATCTCTTTTTCCTACCTCTGATTATGCCTGAAGATATTAGCTTCATTGATGGTCAAGAGGAAAACAAAATCCTTGAATAACACTGTGAGGACTGTGTAATGGTGTGTAGTTATTTTTTGTCTACTCCAGAATTTATTCCATTGCTCTGAATTAATAAAGAATAAAGAATAATGAGCTTCTGTCTATGAATTCAAACTAGTACAAAACTTTTACCTTCCTAATTAATGTTTTACTCATATATATCCCTGATAACCCTGACTTCCCTGGGATATTCTTTCTTAATATATGACGAGGAAAAAAACACTATAGTCCAGCTTACATTGGTATGATTTTTTTCCATTTTATGTCTTTCTTTATGTCCATATATAGTTTATGTAATAGAAATCATCATATAATAATATTGTTTATTCTGATTTCACTTAAAATTTCCATGTTTAATCATAAATGTTTTTAATTTAAAATTTATTTTTATATCAATGTTACAAGTTACTCAGTTAACACAAAATACAAGAGCAACAAATCTACTTTGGCCCATGGTTATACTCCCTCCTTATGTTTGTTCATTCCTCAATCTTGAGGGTTTGTGGATGAAGTCCATTCTGACTGCTTCAGGTTAAGAGGGGACTTAAATATTATGAGGCAGATGGAAGGAATTGTTTTGCTTGCAGTTGTAGATACTCTTTGTTCTTTGGGATGTGACTGGTCAATCATTATTGTTTTGTTACTTGTCCAGTGCAAGCCTGAAGAACCAGAGAGTAGGAGTTGGTCTGCTGGGTTTCAAGGCTCAATCAATATATGAACAATCTGAAGACTTTATATCTCTGAGATATATATTTATCAGATAAATAGAAAATTATCTGTTCAAATAGAAGGAAAGGAATTGTAAGTAGGAGAAGTATAAATGCATCTAACTACCTTATATTGGGAAAATAGGTTACCATATTTTCCCAGATAGGGCCTGCTGAGGAGGTGTTGATTTCATGAGGCCATGTGGCTTGCTTATGGTGTCCAGATGCCCCTGGGGCCCTCAGGAGCACTTTTATTAAGGCTTTGCTTACTGAGACAGTTTGTGAAAATTTGCCTGAAACCTGCACAAGCATAACCTCCAAAAACGACCTTCTGACTCACATTGAAATCTCTTAGGCATATAAACACTATTTTATTTAATATTCCACATTTGATCAATGTCTTTCTCCACAAGCATTGCTGATTAATTCATGCTAATAAATCCTTCATTGCAGTGGAGGTTCAGCCTCGAGAGTCATGTCCCACATTTGGGAAAAGAGTTTATTTGCAGAGTTTGGCTTAGAGAGAGAAACATTTGTAACAAGATTTTCAGAAGCACAAAAGTTTTTTAATTTTAAGGAGGTCCCATTCATCTCATTTTTCTTTTGTTGCCCGTGCATTGGGTGTAAAGTTTATGAAACCACTGCCTACCAGAAGATTTCAAATATGCTTCATTAAATATTTTTTCTAGGAGTTTTATGGCCCTGACTCTTCCATTTAGGTCTTTGATCTATTTTGAGTTGATTTTGTATAGGGTGTAAGATAGGGTCCTCTTTCATTCTTTTGGAAATGGATTTCAAGTTTCCCCAGCACCATTTTTTGAAGAGACTAATCTCTCCCAGTTGAGTGAACTTGGCAGCCTTGACAAATATCAGTTGGCCACATATGTGAAGGTCTGTTTCTGAACTCTCAGTTTGGTTCCATCTGTCGATAAGTCTACCCTTGTACGGATACCATTCAGATTTCACCATTGTTGCTTTCTGATATGCTTAAAAGTCAGGCACAGTGAGTCTCACAACTTTGTTCATCTTTTTCAAAATTTTTTTCATTATTCAGAGCCCTTACCCTTCCAAATACATTTGGTAATTGGCTTTTCCATTTCTGCAAAAAAAATCTGTTGGAATTTTTATTGGGATTGTGTTGAATCTGTAAAAAAATTTGGGTAGAATTCACATCTTAACAATATTTAGTCTTCCAATCCATGGATGCAGAATGACTTTTCATTTATTTAGGTCATCTTTGATTTCGTTTAGCAATTTTGTGTAGATTTCTGAGCACAAGTCCTTTACATCTTCACTAAATTTACTCCCATATATGTGACTCTTTCAGTTGCTATTGTAAGTGGATTTTTTTCTTAACTTCCTTCTCATATTAGTCATTACTAGTGTATAGAAACACTACTGATTTTTTTCATGTTGATCTTATATCCCACAACTTTGATTAACTTATTTGTTATCTCTAGTGCTTTGTTGTATATTTTTCAGGACTTTCTATATATCCAATCCTGTCATCTATAAATACTGAAAGTTTTCTTTTTCCTTTCCAATTTTCTTGCTTTTTACTTCTTTTTATTGCCTAACTGCTCTAATAACACCTTCTAACCCAATGTCTAATAAAAGTGGTGGCAGTGGGCATCCTTATTAGTCGGCCAAAAGGGTGCTGATGCAAAGTACCTGAACTCTGTTATCTTTTATAAAAGTATTTATTTTGAGGTAGAAGCTTACAGTCATGAGGCCCTAAAGAGTCCCACTCATGGGGCGGCAAGATGGCTTTGGTGTAGGAGGGTGCACACTGCAAGCTCCCAGAGCAAGGCGGATTGGGGACGGGGTCCTGCCCGGGGGTCTGTGCTGTGCAAGCGTGGAGTGAGAAGCTTGGGACATATATCTGCGCGGATCGGCGGCATGAACCAAACGGTGGAGATTCGTGAGTTTTGAGGCTGCCGGTGGAGGTTGGCACAGGCGGCTGAGCCCCTCGGTTACGGAAAAAAAAAATAAAAAGGCCATTTGGAGCCACGGGCGGGGCGAAAAAGTTTTATTTTCTGGGGAGCTGGCTGCCTGGCGCCCCTTGGACCTTGTGTGAACAGAGCAAACGAGCTAGTCAGCAACCGCTGAACCGGAGGGGGGGATTTTGGTCAGGGAACGCAGTTGATTTCCCTAGCCACCCAGGGATAAGAACCGGGCCGCTGCGGAGCCAGGAGGAAGGGACACTTCCCAAAGAAGGGAGGGTTCGGTTGCAAGACAGGGAAGGGTATTTTATATTTTTAGACATCGATCTGGCTGCCTGCACCGCCCCATAGCTTTGGGGAGCAGATAAGCCGAACTGAAGCAGCACCAGGCTGAGAGCAGACGCGAATCTGCACTCAAACTGATTTACTGAGCAGCCCGGTGACGCTGGAGCTCGGCGCCAGAAGGGGCAGAATCCGCCATCTTTAGCACTCCTCACTGACTAACATCAGAGTTTCAGCTAACCTGGGGAGTCCAGAAAGTGGGACGTGCATGATTAATTTCCACGGGCCCAGCTAGGGTCCCTTCCGTAAGGGGGTTGGTCTAGAGGAGGAATTATTTTGGGTCCTGCATTTGGATAAAAAAAAAAAAAAAAGTGAGGCCACCTCAACAAATGAAAAATAAATTCTTTTTAATTTAGTTTAATAGCTAAAAGCTGCTTCAGGACCTGCATATAGAACCCTGTGGGGAAATTCATTGATAAACACAAGTAGGCAGGAAGGATCCACGTGGACCCTAGGGGAATCATTGACCTCCCTTAGCTCTGTTTGACTGCTTGCCTGAGTGGATCTTTGGTTTCTCTCTGTTACTTTCTGGTCTATTGCTATTATTCCCATTTTCCTCCCCCCTTCCTTTTTCTTTCTTTTTTTTTTTTTAAATAGGTGCTGCCAGCTGGTCGCTTATTTGCTGGGCTTCTTATTCAGTAATTTCCCACTCGCTGTATATATTGATTCTGTATTACAAACTATCGCTTATCCTTCCTGCATGTTTCTGCCTTCTGTTTTCTGTTGTGGCTCTGAGAGACAACATTTTTTCATAGGCCCACAACTTAAGTGTGTCAATTTCTATCCCATCTATTTTGTTTTCTTCTTCTTTTTTCTTTATTTTTTTATTAGTATTAACTTTTTACTTTCAGACCTTTCTCTACTATTTCTCTACCTCCTAATAATTCTAGCCTTCTAAATCACTATATATATATATTCCTCCATTTGTTTTCCCAGTCCATTATAGGAATTCCATATTTTTTCTAGTACTCTACACTGCCTACACAAGTTAAATATTCATCTCATTAAGTTTCATTTTGCCCCTCTTCTAACTTTTATCAATATTTCTATTATCCTTCTGCCTTCCTTACATCTTTTGATTCCTCTGGCCCTAACCTTTTGCCTTCAAGGTAACATAGAAAGATATAAGGAAATAAAATAAGAAGAAAAACTGCCAAAGAAAAAACTTAACTCACACGCAGAACCAACAGCCTAATAAAATTCTAGAGCATAGAGAAAAGCTAATCAACTGAACAAACCCATCAAGATAATAGGATGACCAGAGGGCAACAGAAAAATACAAATGAATCTGAAAAACTGGAAAACATGCACAAGTCCAGTGCACAAAATGAAAACCAGGAAGCAATGCAGTACATCGAACAAATAATCAAAGCTATCCAAACAAATATCATGGACCAACTTAAAAAACTGAAGGAAGAGATTAAGGATATAAAGAAGACACTGGGAGAACATACTGAAGAAATAGCTAACACACCTAAAAAGGTAATGGATATGATGGCGAACAAAGACAAAAGTCAAGAAATGAAAAAGACGCTGGACTCACATGGCAGCAGAATTGAACAGGCAGAGGAAAGAATTAGTGATATGGAAGACAATACAGTTGAAATCAAAGAGATTGTAGAAAAGATAGACAAAAAGATAGAAAAAATCCAGTATGGTCTCAGGGAATTAACCGATAATGCAAGACGCACAAACATACACATTATGGGCATCCCAGAAGGAGAAGAGAAGGGAAAGGGAACAGAAGGAGTGTTGAAGGAAGTTATGGCTGAAAACTTCCCAACTCTATTGAGAGAGATGGATGTGCAGATCCAGGAAGCACAGCGCACCCCAAATAGTATAAATCCCAACAGGCCACCTCCAAGACATATACTTGTGAAACTGTCCAATGCTCAAGACAAAGAGAAAATACTCAAGGCAGTAAGAGAAAAGAGAACCATCACATACAAAGGAAGCACAATAAGATTAAGTGCTGATTTCTCAGCTGAAACCATGGAGGCAAGAAGACAGTGGTATGACATAGTCAAAACACTAAAAGAAAAAAACTTCCAGCCACGAATTCTCTAGCCAGCAAAATTGGCATTCAAAAATGATGGAGAGTTCAAAATATTCACAGATAAACAGCAATTAAGAGAGTATGTCAAGAAGAAACCAGCACTTCAAGAAATACTAAAGGAATCTCTACAAATTGAAAGGAAAAAACAAAGGAGAGAGAGTTGGAGGAGAGTTTAAAAACAACTGAAAACTCAAAAAGAGAAACAAAACAACATATGACATACATTAACACAAAGAAAAAATGACTGAAGTAAGAAATTCGTTACGAGTAATAACACTGAATGTTAATGGATTAAATTCACCAATCAAAAGACACAGATTGGCAGAATGGATAAGAAAATATGATCCATCTATATGCTGTCTACAAGAAACCCACCTTCGGCCCAGGGATTCAAGGAGGCTGAAAGTGAATGGCTGGAAAACCATTTTACAAGATAACAATAGCCAAAAAAGGGCAGGAGTAGCTATTCTAATATCAGACAAAATAGACTTTAAATGCAAAACTATTGTAAGAGATAAAGATGGACACTACATATTAGTAAAAGGAGTAATCTCTCAAGAAGAGAGAACAATCATCAACATTTATGCACCTAATCGAGTTGCCTCAAAATACGTGCTGCAAACTCTGGAAAAACTAAGAGGAGAAATAAATTGCTCTACAATTATAGCAGGGGACTTCAACACACCACTATCATCATTAGACAGAACATCTAGGCAGAGAATCAATAAAGAAACGAAGGCACTGAACAATACATTAGAAGATTTGGACTTAATAGACATATACAGAACACTACACCCAAATACAGCGGGATTTACATTCTTCTCCAGTGCACATGGAACATACTCCAAAATAGACCACATGCTAGGCCACAAAACAACACTCAATGAATTCAGAAAGATTGAGATTATACAAAGTAATTTTTCTGAACACAACGGAATGAAGTTGGAAATCAATAAGGGCCAGAGAAACAGGTTAGGCACAAGGATATGGAAGTTAAACAACACACTCTTAGACAAACAGTGGGTCAAAGAGGAAATTTCAATAGAAATCAGTAACTACCTTGAAACTAATGAAAACAACAACACAACATATCAAAACCTATGGGATGCAGCGAAAGCAGTCCTGAGAGGGAAGTTCATAGCCATAAATTCACATATTAAAAAAGAAGAAAGAGCTAAAATTGAAGACCTAACTGCACACTTGGAGGAATTGGAAAAAGAACAACAAACTAAACCTAAAGGAAGTAGAAAACAGGAAATAACAAAGATTAGAGCAGAACTAAATGAAATAGAGAATAAGAAAGCACTGGAAACAATAAACAAAACCAAAAGCTGGTTCTTCGAGAATATCAACAAAATTGACAAACCCTTAGCCAGACTAACAAAGAAAAAGAGAGAACAGATGCAAATACATAAAATAAGGAATGAGCAAGGTGATATCACTACTGAACCCACAGAAATAAAGAGTATCATAAGAGGATACTTTGAAAAATTATATGCCAACAAGAATGACAATTTAGAGAAAATGGACAAGTTTCTAGAAACCCACAAACAGCCGACATTGAGTTCA
>JAKSZT010054444.1:171399-190006 GCA_026826555.1 Tolypeutes matacus | reverse complement strand
GAAATGGAATTATGGTTTTAAATATATGAAACTGAAGTTTCCAACTTGATTACTTGGAACTCAGTATTCAGCAAGCTTAAAATGGGTTTTCTTGATGAAGCTTTTTTAAATTTAGCAACCTGCATTGTCAATTTACTCTAATGAAGTTACATAATCTATAGAAAATGCAAATATTATTTCAGTCCAGCTGAAAAGCTGATTTCAGTGGGATAATACCAGTTTTGTTATAACTAAAATCTCTATATGGTGGTTTCAATTATCAGTGATAAATATAAAAGATAAAATGAATTAATAACTTCATTTTGATATATTTTTTACATTGCTCATGGAGGAAAAATAAAAGAAGTGTGTCCTTGGCTGTGGAAAGAGGCACAGTGAATTACAAAAAGTGAGGAAAAGACTGTAATAAGGGAAGAATCATACATTATTTTGGTTAAATATAGATATGACCTTCATTAAAACTACATGTATAATAAATGAAAAAAAATTAAGAGATAAATTTGTGGACAGTTATGAAAGCCATCATGCAAAACTATTTAGACTTGCCTTAAATAAACAAAGAGAAGTTTTAAGGATATGAATATAGGAAAGCAGGACTTGAAGAACTTGGATGCTTTGGCTCAGACCAACATCACCTCAGTTTTATCACTGAATTTAGCCATGGTTTTCGAACACTCCTGGGCTATCCTACCTCCATAATTTTGGAGGCATCCTAGTATTAGGTGCCATTTTTTCTTCTTTAAAATTCTTAAGTTTTACTTGTTGAAATTTTAAACAGTTTAAATTATATTTGGTCCCCCAAAACCTATTTCTAGTACCATTCTTGTCTTTTCTTCCCAAATGAAAATCTGGCTCTGTCTATTATGAGCTTATATTTTTGTGATCTTAATTAAATACATTTTGAATTGAACAAATTAATATGGTTATATAAATTATATGTTATTCTTATACTATGAACTTATCATTTAGACAGGTTTTAATTTTTCTTATTTTAATTTACACACTCATTTTCTTCTGAGGTACTTGAGACCATATGTCTTGTTTTCTTTAACATACAATGCTTGATCCATGTTGCAGAGAGTTTCACCCAATACAATTAGGCTAGAACTAGGGCAGAATGTCACTAGCTTGCCACTCCATCTAGCATCAAAACTGCATGTCATAGAAAACACCAAATCCCATCCATTCATGTAAATTGCACCACACAAAAAAAGAGAATTTGAGGGGGGCAACATAGAATGATGCCAACTGACATCTAATGTTCCTGTCCTTATCACAATATCAATTTTGGTAAAGTTCATGGTGGAACGAATATCAAAGCACATAACTAGATATGTAATGAATAACTGTGAAGGGAGGAAAGGTCAGGGATTCAAGGAAGTCAGAGTAGAGTGATTTGAGCATAAACCAGGAAGGTGGAATGTAGAAGAGTCAGAGAATAGGGCCCAGAAAGACATACAGAAGGAAGGGGAAAAAGAGTGTTAGCAAGAATCATTTGATGGAGAATTCATCACAGAGTTCAGGTTCTTTCCTCCTGGTGCTCTGCACTATCACTTATCACCAAACAAAAGAAGACATGTGGTTGCATGTGGTTGTGGGTCATGAACAATATTCACCATGGGTATTGAAAACCCAGGGCAATAGATAAGAAGTGTAGCTTTATCTTAGACCCTGTCCCAGAAACATTGCCACTAACCATAAACTCTTCAAAAAAGGGAACTCCCAAGAGTCAAACATCTTTGAGGCTCACCTCAAAATGATGGTGTAGTTACTCTCCCCTTCTGTGAATAACAAAGAAGCTTCATAGTGTTGTGTGTGTCCAGGGAATGCTTAGGAACCCTAGAGCACCACAAACCTCCATTCTGGAAATACTCCCCAGCAGGACCATCATATTTTGCAAGGCAAACTGATTAAGATGTCTATCATATCTGTCTTCTGGAGGTAATGTGGAGAAAAGATTCCAGATGGACTGAAAAACTTGCCTCTAAGTGCAAATAAATGAGTTCCAATAAGGTATATTTCTTATATCTGAAACTTTAATATACTTAGAAGTTGCAGCATATGAAGTCTAATATATTTGCATATATTTTATCTACATACAAATTATACTTCATTTTGCTTTATCAATGCTTTGTGTAGCAGAAGATTAAGAGGAGTGAGGAATATGGGAGAGAAGAGAGTCTTGCTGGGGTCCAAACTCACATGGGTCTTCCCAGAAGCACTGGGTTAGACAAAACATGAGGTTCCATGGCACAAGAGAGCTGTAGTGAAGAATAAGAAAAGTTTCTCAATATGATTCCAGAAAAATCTTTTATGAAAAAAAGTATTCTCTCTGACATAGAAATATCACTTAGGCCAGCTGTCTTTCCATTTTCTCTTTTAGAGAAACATGAGTTAAATGGTTCACTTTTTACTGCATTGGATATTTATAGTAATACTCAAATAGGTTTACAATGCTTAAGGAACGCTTTCAGCCTCTGGGTCTCCAAGGAAATCTTTGCTCCCAACCCAGTCCCAAAAGGTTGTCCAGTGAACCACCCACACAGAGAGTCAGAGGTCAAAAGCAAACTAAGGGGCCAATTATTTAAATTGCAACTAACTCTGAATTGTGGGTACAGAAAGACCATTCTTTTCTCTTTATGATTTGTTCAAACCTATTGCTTCTAGAGTCATGGAAACTTTCGATATCAGATAAAGTTGGATATAGGTGAAATGTGAGTGATAGAAATGAATCCTCACCCTAAAACCCATCTGCTGTGAATAAGGGGCTTTCTTAAACTTTATTTTCAATTTCCTACTTTGTAAAAGTTTACTGGCAATACTAATTATTTATTGTAATACCATTAATAATATATTCTCCCCTTTCTAATCCCACCTATGCTTTTCAATCAATGGAGAAAGAAAGAGACGTATTTTTTTTTCTTAAAAGGTAAAAGAATTTTTGAATACTTAACTTTCTAACTTATTTTTATTTTTAAAGATATGCCTATGGGTGTGCGCACTTCTACTCACTGGTTTAAAAAGTAAGAATTTTTATTTTGTATGTGGTTGCAAGCAATAAAACATGGGACAGATTATATTATGCAATCAATTTCCTATTTGGAAGGCCATATTACTACCCTAACTCTGAAACAAGAATTAACTTTGGCAAGCCATAAGTAGGTTCAATCAATGAGGATGAAGAAAAAAGATTGGGGTGATGGTGTGAGAGACAGGTGGGTGACAAAATGGAGATGGTAAAGGGCATGAATAGATTCTACCATTCTTTGAACTTTTATTGAAGGGTCTAGTAAGCAACCATCAGGTCTAATAGTTACAGAAGAAATTTTTGGAAAAAATTACTCCACAATTACATGGTATTATATGTTAAAAGTGGACTGTGAGAATCTTGAGGAAGGCTTTTGCTAAATTCCTTAAAATGTGTGAGTGTCATGTTCTCCGTAAATTAAATGGGAATAAAAAGGCTTAGCTTTATAAAGTTGTAAATGATTACTGAAGATAATATATAAAAAGAAATAATTACAGCCTCAATAAAGTGCATAAACATTTTTATGTTTATATTAATCCTCCTTAACTATTTGCAATTTGAGGATGAGAGAAGTATAACTTACCCAATGTCCAACAGTTATATGGTAACTCACCTGAGTTTGTAATCCAAATCTCTTAAAAACAAGTCTAAAGCTTTTCATTTTTATAAAACTGTGCAGTAATGTAATATGCTCCCTTGGCCTGAGAAGTAAGAACAGCAAATGAATGAGGCCCCACATTAGACATTAGAGTCAAAAGATATTAAACTTATTCCCAGCTGTGAGGGAAAATCAATCTTCCTAGGTCTGATGGCAAAATCTGTAAGAATATACTTTCCAAGATCATTGAACTCTTTAGTCTCAAGAAGCTGAGTCAATTATTCCTTGGGTTCCATCAAGAACCAAGGTCAATTGACCATGAGTCTTCATTAATTTTTCACTGTAGAATGAATCACTGGATTATCTAACTGCAATATTGATTTTGCCAAAGCAATGTTGGGGTTTTATTGAAAGTAATTGTACTATTTTGGATTTCTTCTGCCTCTTTCTCCATGTAACTTTGGATGAACCAAAGCCCTATATTAGACACCATCCATTTATTTTTTTTTTACCTTACTAAAATGAAGTTTCCAGTGAATGTTCAGAAATTATGGCCAGATTGAAACAGGTAAGGTGGTTAGTGTTGTCTGTATATAAATGTTCATGGACCAAAATATATGATGAAAACAATAAAGTGGGAGGTCCAGATGAGGAGAGCTTTTCATCTTCCTACTGCACATCTATTTCTCAGAGCACATAAAATAACTATACATGAAATAAGCAAGATTACAACACACACCATGCATATGCACAAATCTAGTAAATTTATCATACAAGTGTTTGTGCAGGCATATTACAACAAGGGCTGCAAGCCATGGAAATAGTGATCAATCACACTGGGGCCAAAGAAGGGCAATGTCAAATCTTTGGTGATTGGCTTCAGTAACATCTTAGGAAGATCAGTGGACTGAACTCTAAATTCATTGGTTCTGCTCTATACTCTTGCATCTTGTGGTAAATCCCAGAATGAATTCTGTGGCAGTTTGATATTGTTTACAAATTCCTAAAATAGATATTGGGTTATGTTTGTAAACTGGCCTGTCCCTCAGGGCATATTTGATTATATTGGTTTCAGAGGTTTCACTTTTACTTTATTAAATAATGATTAAGGTTTTGATTGGGCCATGTCAGTAAGACATTGCATTCCCGCCCCTTTGGTGGGCAGGGACTCACAGAGAAACCACACTACAGAGAAGTGAATGTGGAGATTTTGAGCTGGAGCCCAGGAAGTAAACACACAGAGAAGCAGATATGACAGAGGCCTGGGGAAGAGAGACAAGCCGTTCACCTGGCCTTGTGGAAGGAGCAAAGCAGCTGAGCCCAGAGAGAACCAAGCCCCAGGAAGAGAGGAACCCAGGAAGCCTCAACCCTGGCAGACAACAGCAGCCATCTTGCTCCAACATGTGGCAATAGACTTTGGTGAGGGAAGTAACTTACACTTTATGGCCTCATAACTATAAGCATCTACCCCAAATAAATACCCTTTATAAAACCAACCAATTTCTGGTATTTTGCATCAGCTCCCCTTTGGCTGACTATTACAAATTCATTTACTCTTGTTTTTTTTTTTTTGACATTTCAGCAGCTGTAGGTATAATGCAGTTGAAAAAGGTTTAATATGCAGAAAGAAGACTAGAAGTATCATCTTGGAAATATCAGTGCTGTGAAACCTGAAGAACACTATTCCCACATATATAAGCAATACTATTTTTTCATATAATAAACTTTATTTTTTAAAGAGGTTTTAGATTATAGAGAAGTTACATCAAAACTTTGAGGGTTTCCCATGTACCTCCCATCCCATATTATCTCTTATGTTTTTTAAATGTAACAGTAAAATATATTATTATGTGTCTGTAAGAGCCACTCATTAAAAAGATGCACATTTAAAAAATGACTCACTTGTGGGTAGGACTAACCTACCTAGAGTAATAATCTGCAAAAGTAAAACCATCATTGTGACATTTATCAGTACTTCATCCTGAAGGAGGCAACTAGCATTGTTATAACTTCTTTAAAGACAAAAACTTAAGCACAAATCAAAATTAAGAGAGACATCAGAATGTTCATGCATTTTTGGCTGAAATTTCAAAGATTCCACATATAACAAAACCTCAACTTTGAATCAAAATGGATATCAAAAACATTTAAGCCTTGTGGCAAACTTACTCTACAGAAGCAAGGAAAACAGAGAGAATATTAACAGCAGTAGATTTCTAGGCGAGAAAGCAATCACTAATTTCCTTTCTCATAAAACAAAGTCAGTGAGTCAACATTTTAATAACACTGACCAAGCTATTTACTATTCAAGAATTTGTTTTCCAAGTTGTGCCTTTAAAATATATCCATCCATATATTTGTATTAGATTAAACTTGTACATCAAAAATGTTTTGCTCAGAATTCTATTAAGTATAAACCATAACTTATCAAAGCATGGTCCAAATACTATACAATAATGCTACCAATTAGATTTATATGCTTCATCTGAAAAACTTATCTTACAAACAGGAGTTTTGCCCTATTTCTCCACAATAAATGTCCCTGTCTAAAATTTTAAATGATAATCAAAAAGACAGATTCAAATAATTCATGCTATGCATTTACCTTCGTTGGGCCTTGATAAAAACAGATCCGTCTGGTGTTGAAGCACAATCGTCTTTCTCACTTACAGTCTCTATATAGTCCCAGAAGCAGACACAATAACCATTGTTTTATTTATTGAGGTTGTCTTCTGTTTCTCAGCAAATAGCTCAAAAGTCATAGTCAGGAATTGACTTTGGTGAGAAATCTGTTACTTCTGCTTATGATTCACTCTTTTTACTCCTCTGAGCCACTTTCTGCTGCTCCTGGAATGTTCTTGCCCAAGAAAGGTCTTCTTTCCATATTTCAGGGTGCATTTGGATAGATGTGAAGGGCTACTTGAAAACTTCAAATTGCTTCATCCATTTTGTCCTTTGGCTCTCTGTTGTCATATCATTCTATTGTCTTTCTTCTTATCCTTTAGTTTACCCTTCCTAATAATCTACATTTTTAAACTCTTCTCAAATTTCTCACCCTTGTTTTTTTCCTTCCAGGCTACAGCACACTCTTTAGTAGCTCTTGCAAATCTGACTTGTAGTAACATATTCTGTCAGTTTTTGTTTGTTTGTGAAGACTTAAAACTCTCCCATATTTTTGAAGGATAGCTTTTCCAGATACAGAATTTTTGGTGAGCAGTTTTTTGTCTTTAAGTACCTTGAACTCATCACATCACTTTCTTCTCTCCTCCATGGTTTCTGATGAGCAGTCAGCACTTAAAGTTATTGAGTTTCCATTGTATGTGATGCTTTGCTTTTCTCTTGATGCTTTCATATGCCTTTCTTTATCTCTGATATTTACCATTCTGAATTTTAGGTGTCTTGTGGGTAGTTCTATTCAGATTTATTCAGTTTGGAGTGTGTTGTTCTTCTTGGGTATTGATATTTATGTTCTCCATAAGGATTGGGAAATTTTCAGTCATTATTTCCTCAAATATTCTTTCTGCCCCTTTTCCATTCTTTTCTCCTTCTGGGACAACAATAATGTGACTGTTATATGTTTTGCATTGTCATTCAATTCCTTGAGACTCCATCCATTTTTTTCCATTCTCTTCTCTTTCTCTCCTCCTGTCTTTTCCAGTTCAGATGTTCTGCCTTTGAAATTGCTAATTCTGTGTTCAAGTATTTCAAATCTGCTCTTATGTGCCTTTAATGTATTTTTAATCTCAATCTCATCCATCTTGTCTTTCAATCCCATAAGATCTATTACTTTTCTTTGCAGGTTTTCAAATTGTTCTTTATGGTCTCCTAGTGTCTTCTTAATATCCTTTATTTCCTTAGTCATATTTTTTTTAATTGTTTAAAGTGATTTAGGAGAGTATTGTGATTATCACTGATTAATTGTATTAAACGCTGTATCTTTTCAGGATATTTGGTTTATTATTTTGGCTGGGCCATCTCTTCCTGCTTCCTGGTATGGCTTGTAATATTTTTATGATGTTTAGGGATCTGAATATGCTGATGTATTTACTCTGATGGCTAATTTCTCTCTTTTGCTTATTGTTTTTTTCCCCACAGATCTTCTTTGATATTTGGTTGAACTTATTCTCAGTCTGTAAAATTGCCCAGCTTAAGTGTTCAAAATTGGTCCAGGGACTCACTAGTGGGGTCCAGATTTTCTGCCATTGTTTGAATATAGAGAGTGTGAACACTTTTTTTCCATGCAATTTCTAGACTTGCCAGCAGATAGCACTAGTTAGTGCACCTTTCTATGGAGGCAATTCAGTCTCATCTTCCCTGTGTTCTTGTGTTCAGTCTGCAGATCGGAGATTCAAAGCGACCTCTGCTGCCCAAATTCACTGAGAAAATCACCCCAAACTACCCTACATTTTCTCTTGAAACAGCTGTCAGGGGGAAGATTTGTGTTCCCCTTTCAGATGGCTACAGTGAGGATTTTATCCCAGCTTAATATCTTGAGGATAGAGGAGGGAGGCCATTCCTGACCATCACAGGGGTTTTGTGACTCACATTTGTCTTTTCAGACTTCTTCATCTCTCTGTCCCTCACCCTCCTGGGTGTTGTGTAGCACTTTCCTGGTCTGCTGACCTGCATAGCAGGTCCCTCAGATAGTTTTTGGCTCTTTCTTCATTGTTTTTGTGAGAGCATTCACCTCTGCCTGTTAGCCCATCACCATCTTTCCACAATCTCCAAGCAGTACTATTTTTAAAGAACCTCTTCTGATGAAAATATGCTTAGTTAAGTTCATTAATTCTGGGTCTATTGTGCTTGATACCTTGAGTATCTTGTGTAGAATGTGTTTTGCAAAGAATCTTTTTTTCCTACCTCTGATTATGCCTGAAGATATTAGCTTCATTGATGGTCAAGAGGAAAACAAAATCCTTGAATAACACTGTGAGGACTGTGTAATGGTGTGTAGTTATTTTTTGTCTACTCCAGAATTTATTCCATTGCTCTGAATTAATAAAGAATAAAGAATAATGAGCTTCTGTCTATGAATTCAAACTGGTACAAAACTTTTACCTTTCTAATTAATGTTTTACCCATATATATCCCTGATAACCCTGACTTCCATGGGATATTCTATCTTAATATATGACGAGCACTTTTATTAAGGCTTTGCTTACTGAGACAGTTTGTGAAAACTTGCCTGAAACCTGCACAAGCATAACCTCCAAAAACGACCTTCTGACTCACATTGAAATCTCTTAGGCATATAAACACTATTTTATTTAATATTCCCCATTTGATCAATGTCTTTCTCCACAAGCATTGCTGATTAATTCATGCTAATAAATCCTTCATTGCAGTGGAGGTTCAGCCTCGAGAGTCATGTCCCACATTTGGGGAGAGAGTTTATTTGCAGAGTTTGGCTTAGAGAGAGAAACATTTGTAACAAGATTTTCAGAACCACAAAAGATTTTTAATTTTAAGGAGGTCCCATTTATCTCATTTTTCTTTTGTTGCCCATGCATTGGGTGTAAAGTTTATGAAACCACTGCCTACCAGAAGATTTCAAATATGCTTCACTAAATATTTTTTCTAGGAGTTTTATGGCCCTGACTCTTCCATTTAGGTCTTTGATCTATTTTGAGTTGATTTTGTATAGGGTGTAAGATAGGGTCCTCTTTCATTCTTTTGGAAATGGATTTCAAGTTTCGCCAGCACCATTTTTTTAAGAGACTAATCTCTCCCAGTTGAGTGAACTTGGCAGCCTTGACAAATATCAGTTGGCCACATATGTGAAGGTCTGTTTCTGAACTCTCAGTTTGGTTCCATCTGTCGATAAGTCTACCCTTGTACGGATACCGTTCAGATTTCACCATTGTTGCTTTCTGATATGCTTAAAAGTCAGGCACTGTGAGTCCCACAACTTTGTTCATCTTTTTCAAAAAGATTTTCACTATTCAGAGCCCTTACCCTTCCAAATACATTTGGTAATTGGCTTTTCCATTTCTGCAAAAAAAATCTGTTGGAATTTTTATTGAGATTGTGTTGAATCTGTAAATCAATTTGGGTAGAATTCACATCTTAACAATATTTAGTCTTCCAATCCATGGATGCAGAATGACTTTTCATTTATTTAGGTCATCTTTGATTTCTTTTAGCAATTTTGTGTAGATTTCTGAGCACAAGTCCTTTACATCTTCACTAAATTTACTCCCATATATGTGACTCTTTCAGTTGCTATTGTAAGTGGATTTTTTTCTTAACTTCCTTCTCATATTAGTCATTACTAGTGTATAGAAACACTACTGATTTTTTCATGTTGATCTTATATCCCACAACTTTGATTAACTTATTTGTTATCTCTAGTGCTTTGTTGTATATTTTTCAGGACTTTCTATATATCCAATCCTGTCATCTATAAATACTGAAAGTTTTCTTTTTCCTTTCCAATTTTGTTGCTTTTTACTTCTTTTTATTGCCTAACTGCTCTAATAAGACCTTCTAACCCAATGTCTAATAAAAGTGGTGGCAGTGGGCATCCTTATTAGTCAGCCAAAAGGGTGCTGATGCAAAGTACCTGAACTCTGTTGTCTTTTATAAAAGTATTTATTTTGGGGTAGAAGCTTACAGTCATGAGGCCCTAAAGAGTCCCACTCATGGCACCATAAGAGGTGCTTTCTCTCCAAGTCACTTGCCACATGTTGAAGCAAGATGGTGAATGATGTTTGGGAGGGTTCATCCTTCTTACTCTTAAAGCTCCATGGTCCCAGCTTCTTCCAATCTCAACACTAGGCAGGCATAAGGTTCATCTTTCTTCATCTGAGGGTCATTTCTTTCTGGGCTCAGCTGCTCTGTTCTCTTCACAACGTCTGTTGTAAACTATCAGGCTCATCTCTCTTCCCAGGGTGCCTGCCATATCTATGGAGTTGTCTCCCTTCCTCTGTGTTCTTCTTCTCTGTGTATCTACTTCCATGTTCTTGAGTGTCTTTTGATATATCCCACCAATGGGGCAGGGACTCAGCCCAGCATGCCCTAATGACGTGGTCAAACAAACACATAATCTTGATCTAATAAAGTTAAAGTGAAACTTCTGAATTTAATAAAATCAAAGGGGTATCATGCCCATGGGAACAGGCCATTTTACAAAACATAATCAATATCTCTTTTTAGAATTTATAAATAATATGAAGCTGCTACACTTGCCTTGTTACAGATCTTAGAGTTAAATTTCAGTCTTTTACCATGGTGTATGATGTTAACTATGGGTTTTTCATTTATGCCTGCTACCATGTTGAGGAAGTTTCCTTCTATATCTTTCTTTCAAAGTGTTTTTTATCAAGAAAAGATGCTGGATTTTGTCAAAAGTCATTTCTTAGTCAATAGAGATTATCATGTTGTTTTTCTCCTTCAATTTGTTAATGTGGTGTACTATTAATTGATTTTGTGTTGAACCACCCTTGAATACCTGGGATAAAGCCCACTTGATCATTGTGTATAATTAATTTAATGTTTTGTTGGATTGAATGTGCAAGTATTTTGTTGAGGATATTTGCATCTAACTGCATTAGAGAGATTGGTTTGTAATTTTCTTTTTCTTTATCTGTTTTGTATTAGGGTGATGATTTTATAGAATGAGTTAGGTAATGCCCCCTCCTCTTTAATTTTTTGGAAGAGTTAGAACAAGATTGATGCTAGTTCTTTTTGGAATGACTAGTAAAATTCATCTGTGAAAGTATCTGGTTCTGGACATTTTGTTGTTGGGATATATTTAATGGTTGATTAAATCTCATTATGTTTGGTTTGTCTTTTATTTCTTTTTTTTAATTTGAGGTCTTTTATTTCTTCTTTAGTCTGTCTATGTTGTACACGTGTTCATAGGAATTCATCCATTTCATCTAAGTTGTCTAATTTGTTCATGTACAGTTGTTCACAGTATCCTCTTATGATACTTTTTACTTCTCTAGGGTCAGTGGTGATTTCTTGTCTCTCATTTCTGATCTTATTTACTTTCATCTTCAGTGTATTTTTTGTTAGACTTTCTAAGGGCTTATCAATTTTGTTAATCTCAAAAAAAATCTTTTGAGTTTGTTAATTCTCTTTTGTTTTTTATAATTGATTTCATTTATTCCTGCCTTAATCTTTCCTTATTATTTCTTTCCTTATGCTTGCTGTGGGATTTGTTTGCTATTCTTTTTCAAGTTCCTCCAGGTATGCAGTTAGGTCTTTGATTTTAGCTTTTTCTTCTTTTTTAATGTAGGCACTTAGGGCTAACATTTCCCTCTCAGCATTTTCTTCATGGCATCCCATAAGTTTTGATGTGTTGTGTTTTCATTTACATTTGTCTTGAGATATTTACTGATTTTACTTGCAATTTCTTTGACTCTGATTATTTACAAATGTTGTTTAAAATCCATTTTAGTAAATTTTCCAGTTTCCCACCCAATACCAATTTCTAGCTTCATTCTGTTGTTGTCTGAGGAAGTGCTTCATATAATTTCAATCTTTCTACATTCATTGAGACTTGATCTATGCCTTAACTTGTGTTCTATTCTAGAGAATAATGCATGAGCACTTGAGAAAAATGTATATCCTGATGTTTGGGGGTGAAATATTCTATAGATTTCTATTAGGTCTAGTTCTTTTATTGTATTATTCATGATTTCTGTTTCTTATTGATCCACTGTCTAGATGTTTTATATATTGCTGAGAGTGGTGTTCTGAAGTCACCCACTATTATTGTAGAGGCTTCTGTTTCTCCCATCAGGCAGTGTTTTCCTCATATATTTTGGGGCACCCTGATTAGGTGCATAAATATTTATGTTTGTTATTTAACCTTGGTAGAGTGCCCCTTTTATTAATATATAGTGTTCTTTGTCTCGTCTATCAGTTTTACATTTAAAGTCTACTTTGCTTGATATTAGTATAGCTCTTCTGTGTCTTTTTTGGTTACAGTTTGCATTAAAAATCATTTTCTAAAATTTTCCTTGCAACCTATTTATTTCCTTCAGTTTAAGGTGCTTCTCTTGTAATCAGCATATAGATGCATCATAGATATATACATTCTGTCAATCTGTGTCTCTTAATTGAGGAATTTAACCAATTGACATTCAATATTATTATTGGAAAGGCATACTTACATCAACCGTTTTATCTTTAGGCTTTTAGATGCTATATCTTATTTTTGTTTTTCTTTTTACCCATTTAGTTACCTTGTTAATAATCTTCCTTTCTACATTGTCCTCCAAACCTCTCTCTTTTGTTTTTCATTTCTGCCTGAAGAACACCCTTTAGTATTTCTTTTGGGGTAGGACTCTTGTTGATTAATCCTCTCAATTTCTGATAATCTGTGAATATTTTAATCTCTCCTTCATTTTTGAAAGCTAATTTTGCTTAATACAGAATTCTTGGCTGGCATTTTTTTCCCTTTCAGTGCCTTAAATATGTCATATCAGTGCCTTCTTGCCTCCATGGCTTCAGATGATAAGTCAGCATTTAATCTTATTGTTCACCCCTTATATGTGATAGATTGCTTTTGCTGCTTTTGGACTCTCTCTTGAACTTTGACATTAGAAAATCTGATTAACATGTGTTTGGAAGCAGTTCTGTTAGGATTTATTCTGTTAGGAGTACACAGCACTTCCTGAACACATACATCCATTTCCTTCATAAGAGTTGAGTCATGTTCAGCAATTATTTCCTCAAACACTCCTTCTACCCCATTTCTTCTCTTCTCCTTCTGGGACACTCATAGTGCATATATCTGTGTGTTTCATGCTGTCATTCAATTTCCTGAGACCCTGCTCAATTATTTTCATTTTTTTCCCCCTCTATCTGATCTTCTACCTGTGCAATATCAGATGTCCTCATTAATTCTTTCTTCTGCTTGTTCAAATCTGCTGTTGTGTGCTTGTAGTATACTTCTCACATCTTCTCTTGTGCCTTTCATTACCATAAGATTTGTTCTTTTATCCATGTATGTTTACAATTTCTTCTCTACACTTACCCAGTGTATCATTAATATCCTTTAACTCTTCCCTAATCTCCTTGAATTGATTTTGAAGATTTCCTTGAACATCTTTGATTAGTTGTTCCAAATTCTACATCTCCTCTAGCTTTTTAATTTGTTCCTTTTACTGTGCCATATCTTCCTGTTTCTTAGTATGCCATGTAAATTTTTGCCTATGCTTAGGCATCTGTCTATCTTGATGAGTTTACTTTGTTGGTCAGTTTCTCTTTCTTGTCAAGTGTTTTATTGTTGTTTGGCTTTGTGTAAAGTTTCTTCTCTGATACTTGTTTCAGATTATTCTAAATTTTAGAATTCCTCATGTTTAAGTGATACAACCAGACCTGGAATGTATGAAAGGACACAGACCATTTCTACTGAGCCAGATCCTCTCTCTCAGTCTTCCCAACCTGTTCTTTCCTGGGTGTTGACCTATCTCATTCTTCCCACCCTGTTCCTTCCTGGCTTTTGTACCATGGTCCCCTGGCCTTGAGAATACTTTCACTGCTGACTCACTTCCCCCATGCCCACCTGGGGGTACCTATGTGAGTAAGTCTTTCCTCACTGGCCACCCATAATGCTCACCCCACACCCTGCCATGTCTCCTGCACCCAGCAAGTCCCCTACCTGGCTGCTGACACTGCTCATCATATGGCTCCTCCACTTCTCTGGCCCTGATGAGGCCTCCTACACCACTAGTCCTTTGGCCTTGCTGTTTCTTTTGTATCCAGTGAGTCCCCCACTTGCCAGCCACCCTGCTGCTTACCCTGAAGCCCTGCAACTTCCTCAGTGTCTGGCTATGCCCCCATCACTGGCAACCAATACCACAATCCTTTCAACACTTCTGCTTTCACTATGCCCAGTAAGTTTGCCTGTCTTTTTGCCTCTTGTAGAGTAAAATTGCACCCTGCTGCTCCCTACTCTACAATCTTGATTCTGCCTATAATTATTAATTTAAGATAGTGCAAAAGCATTGTATTTTTATAAAAGCATCTATTTGACAAGTTGTCCATTGAGACATTTATGATGTCTCCAATTTTCACTCCCCTAAATAAGAATTCTATAAACAATTTTACAATAATTTTCAAAGTGCAATATTTTTCAAATACTAGGAATTCATTGTTATGTATAACTATGCATAAACTTATTTTTCTATATTGTTGGAACTTTCATTAACTATATCTTATTACATATTAGTGATTCTGAATAATTATTCAAGAAGAATGAGAAAAGAAAAATAGAAATATTTCTCCCACTTATTTATATCAATAATCCTTCTCTACACACATCTCTTTTATTTCTTGAAATCTTTCAAGGAATTTTCTGTAATTATATTTGCATATGTGTGGTTCTGTATGTCTTCTGTCTTCTTTTATATTAACAAGGCCAATATTTCAATGTTGATGATTGTATAAAACAAAATGATAGGCATATAGATAATATGTTTTCTTGTGATATTTCTTAGTATCTCTGTTAGTATGGATACAATTATATATTCATCTTTTTCATTAAATTGTATTAACAATGTAATTTAAATTTTATGTATTTGTTTTCTAAATATATATCTTTCTGAGAATCATTTGTCTGTTCATCCTCTTGAACTTTGTTAATTTATCTAGGATGGGTATTAATCTAACAACATAATTATTGCATATCTTAGTAAGAGTTCAACAACGAGGGCCAGGTTGTCTGGACTCAAATCTGAGATTCACTATTTACTAGCTGTGATACTGTTTATTAGACATCACCATTGGTATTAGGTGCTTACATTTTTAAAAATTCTGTTTAATATTAAATACTTTATAAGTCTCAGCCTCTTGTTCTTTTACCATTATTAAAATTTGCTATTTTTATGTATTTTTATTTCTTTTCTTCTGTTACTGTTTTTCTTTTTTATATCTTCTAGTAGGGCAACTTTCTCATGTTAATTATTCAATTATTTATGAATATTTTTTAAAAATCACACCTATAATGCTCTCATATATTTTTATAATTATCTCTATTAATATTTGAATCAAAATTAGCCTGAATTATTATGAGGCATGGGGAAATATCCATCTGTTTTTCACATCTTCATATGAGTTTTGTGACAAATGTAAATAAGATAATTGTATATGTAAGTTACCATGTGAGAAGTAGTAGAAGAACATAAATAATCTGCATGGAGAGGAATAAAAATTCTTAATATAAAGATTGCTCAGTGAAGAATTCAAAATTCTTTTAAAGTATTTCTGCACACTGATCCTCATAGCAACATTATTCACAATTGCCAAAAGCTGGAAACAATCCAGGTGTCCATCAACAGATGAATGGATAAACAAACTGTGGTCTATTCACATGATGGAATATTACACAGCTGTAAGAAGAAATGAAGTCATAAGGCATATGGCAATATGGATGAATCTGGGGGACATTGTGTTGAGTGAAGCATGCCAGACACAAAAGGACAAATACTGTATAATTGCATTACTATGAACCAAATATATTGTGTAACATATTGTTTGATTTTTAAAAAATTATATGTATCCAGTATATTTAATTGAGAAAGGTATGTATTTATTCATCTGTGTTTACTTTTTAGTTTTCAATTGTTTATATTTTTAATTAGTAAATGTACAAAATAAAGTTTAAAAAAAAAGAATAAAATATTTAGGAATAAAGTTAACAAAGGACATAAAGGACCTGTATTCAGGAAACTACAAAACATTGCTAAAAGAAACTGAAGAAGACTCAAATAAATTGAAGAACATTATATATTCATGGTTTGGAAGACTAAATATACTTAAGATGTCAATTCTAACCAAACTGGTTTGCAGATTTATCACAATCCCAATAAAAATCCCAACACTTTTTTTTGCAGAAAAAAAAAATTCTGTAAAAGATCGGCTACAACTTCAACTTGAGAACATCTGGTTTGAAAACAGGTTCTCTGAAAGGCAAATGTTCCAAAACTTCATTTTGCAAATTTGTGAGTACAATGATCAATACCTAGAATTTAAGCAATACTGCATAGAGTTAAACCCCACCCCACTGCCCATAACTGTTGTGAAATTTACCAAGCCTGTTGATATCTCTGTGCTTTATTTTTTTCACCAGAACACAGAAATTATAAAACAAGTACCATTTAATGGTTGCTATATAATTAAATGTGTAATATGTTTAAAACATATATAAGATGCAAGTATCTTGTACCTGCAATGAGATATTAATTATATGTTTCCAAGGTTTTTTTTTTCAAGTTTTGAAAAATATTCATTTAAATTATCCATTTACTCATAATAACCTGAACACCTGGTTTGAAAATATTGAGTTCCTGACTAGTTGCTATCATATCAGCATTAAAATTCACACAGGTTATCTCACAATGATAAGAGGCTTTGAAAGTCAGTTGTAAACATCTTTCATAAATAAAAAATACATAAATGAACAAAAAAGTTTAACAGCTTAAATACAAAAGGTCATGTTAGGAGGAAAGTAAACATTAAACAGAACATTGACTGTGAAAAGTTTGGGATGCAAAGATCTGACAAGTAGAAGAATGACTGCATTTAGGATGACAAAAATGAAATCAAAGTTTAGGGAAAGAATATGGCACATGCCATATCAGGAAAATAGAGAGAACATCTATATGAAACCTTTAGTATAACCGTACTTAACAGTCGAGGTAAAAAACTTGGAAAAGTAAATAGTCCTGAAAGGGGGCATGATGGAGGCAGAGTAAGGAGCTCTAAGGGCAGTTAGTAACCTTCCAGTATCCATTTAAATATCCTGTCTGAGGGCCTCTGGAAAGCAGAACACTGTACACCATCCAGGGAAGAATAGTAGAAGACTGATCAACTATAGTGAAGATTTGTGACACTGTGGAGGCCATACCTATCCCCTATGGGTGGGAGAGGCCATTTCAAGGACCACTCCCTGGCTGGGACTGAAAACTCCATTTCCCAAAATCAGGAGGGAGAGATGGCTCAACACTGACTACAGCTATTTATTAGCAAATTTGGCTAGTTAGATTCCAATATTAAGAACAGCTAAAGCTTGAACCTATCCAAGTCTCCATTATAACTCTGCCCCCAATGGGGTGGAAGTGGGGCTGATTAAAAATCACAATGCCTTCTAGGACAGTAAGGATTGGCTTCTTTCCACCCAGATCAAATTACCATCCCAGTCTGTGCTCCAACCCCACCCCTGGCTGAGGAGGAAGGTTGACTATGTAACATCCACCTCTTCAGGCATCTCTACATAGATTCGCCCTTCTTGTCTTCATGCACCTTTGACACAATTCCTGCCCCCAGCAGGAGAGGACGTTGAGTGGCAGCCTTTCTTTGCAGCTGTACCCAATATATTTCATTAATGTAGTACATTTGTTAAAACTGATGAACACACATTGAAGCATTGCTACTAACCTTGGTCAATAGTTTACATCATACTTTATACTTTGCACCACACATTTTTATATGTTTTGACAAAATGTATAATGGCTTGTATCCATTGTTGCAACTGCATTCAGAACAATTCCAAAGTCCCAAAAATGCCCCATGTTGCAACTATTCTTCCTTCTCCCTCCCCTCAGAACCTCTGGTGACCACTGTCATTATATCATAGTTACAAGAACTTACCTTGTTAGAATAGTAATGTCTATTTTAGTCTATAGTCGCATTTCCCCCTTATGTTTGTTCATTCCTCAATCTTGAGGATTTTAGGATGGTGATGTTCACTTTATTTCCATTTGGGAGGGGGCTTAGTTCCCATGGGGCAGACGGATGAAACTGTCTTGCTTGCAGTTGTAAATACTCTGTTTTTATAGGACAGGCATTGTCCACCATCATCCTTTTGTTAGCTGTCCTGGAGGAATCCAATGAATGGAGAGTAGGTGTTGCAACTCTGCTGAAATTGAAGGCTCAACTGGCATATGAATAGACTGAAGATTTAAGTCTCTGAGACATTTATTTAACAAGTATAGTGCTAATTATAGGTTCAAATCAAAGTGGGCAGA
>JAKSZT010054444.1:146211-171299 GCA_026826555.1 Tolypeutes matacus | reverse complement strand
ATCCTGATGAGACATACATAAGTGCAACCTCTTCAATAACCTCCCAACTCACTTTGAAATCTCTTAGCCATAAAAACTCATTTGTATTTAATATTCCCCCTTTCTAGTCAAGGTTTCCTTCCACAAGTATTGCTAGTTGGCAATCAGTAATAATCCCTCGGTGTCAGGGAGACTCATCCCTGCTAGTCATGTCCCATGCCAGGGGGATGGTAGTGTGTTTATATGCTGAGTTTGGCTTAGAGAGTGGCCACATTTGAGTAACAAGGAGGTTTTCAGGAGGTAACACTTAGGCAATATATAATTCTAAGCTAAGCTTCAATTTCACAAGAACAAGGGTCATAAGTAGAATCATCAATGTCAAGGGCCTGGTGTATTGATCTCTCCTTTGCTAAGCACTGTCCGTGTACTCCAGGGATTCTTGCCACTCTATTAGAGAATGTAGCAGGACTTCCCAGAATGGGAATTCAATATTCTTTCATTAATTCTGTGGGTTCCCACCCACTGAGAGAAAACCCCATGAACACCTGAACATATTCAGATTCCATAAAGGCAGCCTCCAGGTTCACCCTTCCCCACACATCTCTCCATCACTGACACCCCACACAAGTTATCCTCCCCTGCCATAGTTGTGACTCTTCTGCAATCCAAAACCTCCCAAAAAACGAAGCCAAATATTAATGAATAAAAACAATTTTAAAATAAAATAATAATTAAAAAACAAATAAAAATAAAAATAATTAATTCAGATTTTTTTCATTGTGTCTTTCTTTTATGTACAATAACAATTTCTTCCATATGATCTCCCGGTGTCTTATTTTGTTGTTGTTTATTTTCAAAGATGCTTTAGGTTACAGAAAAGTCACATAGAAAATATAGGGGATTCCACTATATCCCAGCCCCCCCCCTCACTTTTTCTCCTATTGATAAAATCTTACATGAATATAGTACATTTGTGACAATTGATGAATAAATATTGAAGCATTGCTACTAAGTATGGTCAATGGTTTACATTATGGTTTACATTTTGTACCATGCACTTTTATAGATTTTTACAAAAGTTATAATGGTCTGTATCCATCATTGCAAGATTGTGCAGAATGATTCCAATGCCCTAAAAATGCCCTATGTTCCATCCATTATATTCTTCCCTCCTACTACCCTCAGAACCTATGGTAACCACTAAGTTTCAAGTTTTGAAGAATAAGGCTCATACTTATATGCATTAATATTGAGGATTTGATATATTGGTCTGTTTTTATTAGGCACTGTCTATATTCTTGAGAGTTTCTTGCTTTTCTAATCAAGAACATAACAGGACTCCCAAGGTTGAAAGTTTAATATTTTATTGTTTACTGTTTGGGTTTCCACTCAATGAGATAACACACTATGACAAGATGAATATTTTCATATTCCAGAGAGGCATGCCCCAGGTGCACCCTATCCCACATTTCCCCCATCCCCAAAGCCTTGCACCAGTACCCCTCACCTACCGTATTTGCCACACACAAAAAAAACATTCCCATCATTGTAGTTTAGGATTTGGTACTCTCATATTTTCTCTTGAGAAAAAGACTCTGAAAGATAGAGATATAAAGACACTTTCTATACATGATAAAGGGCATATATGAACAACCCACAGCAAACTCAATGAAAGCTTTCCCAACTGAGGTCAAGAATAAGACAAGCATGCCCACTGTAACCACTGTTGTTTAATGTTGTGGTAAAGGCTATAGCTAGGGAAATTAGGCAAGAAAAAGAAATAAAATGCATCCATACAGAAAAGGAAGAAGTAACACTTTCTATATTCAAAGATGATATGATCCTATACCAACAAAGCTCCAAAAATCCTACAACAAAGCTACTAGATCTAATACCTGAATTCAGTAAAGTGGGAGCACACAAGATAACACTAAAAATTCAGTACTGTTTCTATACATTAGTAATGAGAAATCTGAGGAGAAAGTCAGAAAAAAATTCCATTTATAATAGCCTCAAAAATACTCAAATATTTAGGAATAAATTTAACTAAGGATGTAAAAGATTGTACAGAGAAAACTACAAAACATTGGTAAAAGAAATCAAAGATGACCTAAATAAACTGAAGGACATTCCATGTTCATGCACTAGATGACTAAATATTGTTAGGATGTGAATTCTACCCAAATCGATTTACAGATTCAATGCAATCCCAGTAAAAATTCCCACAGCTTTTCTACAGAAATGGAAAAGCCAATAATAAATTTTACTTGGAAGGATAAGTTGACCATAATAGCTAGAAATATCTTTGAAAAGAAGAATGAAGTTGGAGGAGTCTCATTTCTTGACTTGAAATCATATTACTTAGCTCCAGTGTTTAAAGCAGGGTGCTGGCATAAAAATAGACATATAGAACAATGGAAATGAATTGAGAGTTCAGAAATAGACCCTCACATCTATTGTCAAGGGATTTTTGACAAATCTGTCAAGTATACCCAGCCAGTTCAGGCCAGTCTATTCAACAAATGGTACTGTAAGACATTGACACCCATAGCTAAAAGAAAGAAAGAGGACCATATCTCACACCATATAGAAAAATCAACTTAAAGTGGATCAAAACCCTATATATAAAAGGTAGATATATAAGAATCTTGGAAGAAAATATAGGGAAAGTTCTTCAAGATCTTGCTGTATATGGTGGTTTCTTAAATCTTACACCCAACGCATAAGCAATGAAAGAAAAAAAAAAGGATAAATGGAGCTTTGCAAAATTAAACCCTTTTGTGCTTCAAATAACTTTGTCAAGAGGGTAAAAATGTAGGCTATTCAATACAGAAAATATTTGGAAACCATGTATCAGATAATATATGGACAAAACAATTAAATAGACATTTTCCAAAGAGTAAATACAATGTCCAGAAAAACACATGAAAAAATGTCAACTTCACTAGCTATTGGACAAATGCAAATCAAAACTACAATGAGATATCATTTCATACTTGATAGATTGTCCATTATTAAAAAAAAAAAAAAAAAAAAAAAAACAGAATACAGCAAGTCCTGTAAAGGATGTGGAGATATAAGATCACTCCTTCACTGTTGGTGGAAATGTAGAATGGTGCATGTTCTGTGGAAAATAATTTGGCGGTTCCTCAGGAAGCTAAATGTAGACCTGACATATGATAGGCAATTCCACTCTAGGAATATATTTAGACACCCTGATGTTTTTTTAAAAAACCAATTACATGAACTGACATTTGCACACTGGTGTTCATAGTGGCATTATTCACAATTGCTATAAGATGGAAACAACCCAAGTATCTTTCAACTGAATGGATAAAAAATGTGGTATATACATACGCTGGAGTACTATTCAGTTATAAGAAGAAATAAAATGACAACGTATGTGACAACATGGGTGAATCTTGAGGACATTATGCTGATTGAAATAAGTCAGAGAGAAAAGAAAAAGTAGTGTATGACCTCATTATAATGAATTAAATATAATGAGTAAACTCATGGTGTTAAGTTCTAGAGTATAAGTTACTAGGGTATAGTATGAGGGTTGAGAACGGGAATCTGATGATTAATGTATGTAGAATTTTTAATAATATTGATTGTAAATGTTAGGAAATGATATAGTTGATAGTAACATATAGTGAGTATAACTAACACTTCTGGTCTATAAATGTGAATATGGCTGAAAGGAGTATTCTAGGGACATAATTGTTAATGGAAAGAAAGTTAGAGGATAATCTTGGATTGTAAAACAGTGAATTTGGTGGTGGATAAAGACTGTGGTTAATAGTACAAGTACCATAATATTCTTCTATGAACTAGAACAAATGTATGTCACTTTTACAAGATCTTAAGAATATGGTGATACATGGGAAAATATAACTAATACAACCTATGGACTATAGGTTTTATTTTTGCATCAGTGGAAAGAGGGTACTATATCAATTATAAGATTCAACAATAAGAGGATACAAGAAGGTAAGTGATTTTTCTAGAGTAATGAAAACATACTAAAATTGACTGAGGTCATGACAACACAACTCTGTGGTGAAACTGAGAGCCACTGAGTGTACACTGTGGATGAATTGTACCAGGCATGGAACTGTATAAACATAGTGATCCTATGGTGGATGATGGATTATGGTTAACAATAAATATATGAAAACATTCTTAGTTGAATTATAACTTATGTATAATAATAATACATGCTATTAATAATAGGGTGAGTTATTGGGGAAATAAACCTAATGGAAGTTATAGACAATAGTTAGTAATATTTGAATGTTCTTTATCAATTTTAAAAATATTCCAAAACAAAGCAAGGTGTTGGTGGTGGTGTGGTATATAGGAATCCTGTATGTTATTCATGGTTGTTTTATAAACTTCTTTAAAGTTTATAAAAAAGTAAGTAGTCCTCAGAGCCAAAGGACAAATAAGCCAGGTTATGAAATTTTCATGATTTTATTGGCAATGGAGAAAAAGAAGGCACAGAAATATGAAAACAGGTTTTATTAAGATTTATTTAGTTCCTAAAAATAAAAACCATTAATATTAGTTTAATTTTGCCTACTATTTTTAAGGAATTTTGTCCCCGAGACTTTGAAATTATCTCTATTCATGGAACTTTTTCTTTATTGTATCAGAACTCCACTGAGGACATCTGTCTTTCTGTTCCTTCCCTGCAGGTGGAAAATATGTAGATTCTTTCTGACACACACACAAAATTAAAGAATGTAACTGCATGCACCCCAATATGACACATCAGTGCCTTCAGACTAGTCATTTCATTTCTTGGTATTTTTTTTAATGAGAAAAGTTGTGAATTTACAGTAAATTCTTGAAGAAAATCAAGAGTAACTATATTTACACCCTCCCTGCCTGTCCATTATTAACACCTTGCAGTAGTGCACTACATTTTTTAAAACTGGTGAAAGAAAATAATTATAATTTCACTATTAACTATAGCCCATGATTTTTAATAGAGTTAGCCACTTTTTTTCCTCAATGAAGTATCAAAAGTGTGCCTCCAAATCTCCACTTGGGTACATCAAAATGTTCAGAGTCCAAAACTTGCTAGTCTAAGATGTCTCTTGGTCTTGAACAAGTCAGGTTATATCTACACCTCAGTATCAATATTTTAAAAAAGCAGTAGTCTCAAGAAAAATATTTTGCCTCTGCTTGACAGTATCATTTTTGTGTTTCTCAAACATACAATATCATAACTCCTTTCACAAAATTTTTAATACTCATTAAGTTTTTTAAAAAGTGTCACAATTTAGTGAAAGAAAAATAATATTTCATGTGAGATACTTTACATGAGTTTTAATTGTGAGAAATTTTATCTCAGACATACCAGAAATTCACAAACAAATTTCATCAATGCCAATACCACAAAACACTAAATCTGTAATTCTTTAAGTGGATATTCAAAGCTCTTTATTGAGAAGTCCAAATTCCACAGTTCAACTACATACACATACACGCATTCAATTAAATGATGTTATCCTGAATTATACCCTTCTCTCATTTTTGCTTTAACATCTTTCTGTTCATTTGATCATATGATATATCTTTGAAGTAAGGAAGGCAAGTTATGGTTGTTCAATTCTGCACGCTTCATAATAAACTGGGAAGCAGAGTTTGGCAGAGAGCTCTCATGGAGCTTTCAGGTCCAGAACCCACACTCATGTTCCATGACCATGTCCTGCTGACATCCACTCAACACAGACATGCAGATCCTCACACCAGCAACATAAGAACTCATCCAAAGAGGCAAGGAATTGAATTAAGTCTTGGATTAAAAAACAACTTTTTTCATAAGAAAACTAGCATAAAAAAAAAAACCACTCTTGTAACACTATAGCTAAAATTTAGGTACGGGCATAATATTCTCCAAAATCTTTTGTATCCTTCATACTTTACACAATTAAAAATGAAAAGGGCCTGTATCTGTCAATGCAACATTATTCAGGACAATGCCAATGTCCCAAAATTGTCCCTATATTATACTTATTTTTCCTTCTCCCTCCCCTCAGAACCTCCGGTGGCTGCCATTATATATCTTGTCATAATTTACAAAATTGTATGGGAGAGAGATTAAACTATAATGTAAACTATAATCCATGCTTAGTTGCAGTGTTCCAATATGTGTTCATCAATTGTAACAAATGTACATACTTGTGAAGGATGTTGTCAATGTGTGAAAGTGTGTGTGTCGGGGGTAGGGAGTGGAGCACATGGGAATCCCCTACATTTTTTATGTAACATTTATGTAACCTAACTATCTTTAAAAAAAAAAAGAAAAAAGTATCTTTTTTAAAAAAAAGGAATGAAAAGAGACCTGTTCAGGGCTGTAGGAGAATTAAAAGAAAACCAAAAAACATCATTTAAAAAACAAATTTAAGAAGTAAATTTTTAGAAACATGTTCTCAATTTCTACAAATTCTAGGAACTCACAATAATCACAGATAAGCTATTGAAAACTTTGAAATAGAATAATACAATAGAATGGGAGCTGAGTACAGGGGAGTGTGTTTTTACTTTTTTATGGCTAACTAGAATATTATTTGATACACAATAAGGGAGTCAATAATTATTTGTCAAGTGAATAGAATTTTGATTAAAAAATGCTTTGTGAATCCTGGTGCCAGGTGACTGTGTCAGAGACAGCAAGATATCTGTGAAAATGCACACTTCTCGGCAGTGTAACAGACGTTTACATGAGTTCATGGCCTTCAAATTCAACGTGAGACTTGATAGTCAATGCAAAACCATATCCTCAATGGAAAAAACCCTCAAAGGACACCTGGTAACTGACATCCAGCAGGATCTGACACAGGTACCTGGCAGCAGGAACATCCAAAGCCAATTTTTAAATATATATTTTTATGGGAATTTGTGAAATTACAAAACAATAATTCATAATATGCAGAATTACTATACATCATCTCTCCACCAGCAACTTACATTGTTGTGGAACATCTGTTTCAGGTTATTAAAGAACATCATTAGACTATTAACACTAATATGATCCATAGTATGAATGTGGTATATTTTTTCCATATACTCCATATAATTAACACCATATATTAGTATATATACTAATATATACTAATATATATATAATACTCTCATATTTGCAGTTAACCACGCAGTTCACTGTGTTATACAGTCTATGCAAAGTATACAGTCAGCTGCTCTCACTTTCATCACAGGAAACAATCCAATTGTCCATTAACTGATGAATGGATAAACAAAATGTGGTATATATATATATATGATAGAATACTATACTGCTGTAAGAAAAATGAATTGTGACACAAATGATAATATTGATGAACCTAGAAAATATTATGTTGTGTGAAATAAGTCAGACACAAAAAGACAAATACTGTATGGTCTCACTAGTATGAACTAAACATGAGCCATTTTTAACACAAACTCTAGGCTCCTTGTGCAGCTACTTGCAATTTTGTGACTAAGTTTTTGTAAATTGGCTGCAGACAGAAGGATATGTGTGAGTTCCAGGCTGAAATCTAAAATGTCGAATGTGTACTTCTCTGAGTTTATTTCTTCTTTATGCCACCTGAACCCAGGCCAGTGGTATCACTATTGTAGTTAAGAGGGTTCTATTGCATACTTTGCAAATGGTGGTATACATTTGAATAATTTGGTGCTAAGATTCAAATATGGTTTATGGTTTCTGGAGTAGAGCCCAGTATTCTGCATTTCTAACAAGCTCCCAAATGATGCCAAGGATGTTAACAAATTGATCATATGTTGAGTATGAAAGCATGAGGGAGGGTCAAGGAAAGATGGCAAACTAATCTGAGTCCATGAATGAAGACAAGGAGATGCACTGCCCTGTCAACCTAGGCCGTTTTTCAGGGTCTGTCACATCAAGAAGATTAAACCTCCTATATGTTAAATAACTGTATCATTGGGTCTCTCTTTTATAGAAGCCTACTATTACTCTGATATAAGATATAACTTAAACATATACAACACCACTCTGCTCTTTATGTAATAATACTATATTGAATTTCTATTATTACATGTCACATACAAAGATGAAATTCTTTACTGCCAATTTTGTATATTTTCCAAAGAATAAAGTTTTATTAACATAATAACATATATCTTTGGAATTAGAAGCTCATCATAGAATATATATAAGGAGAAAAGATGGGAAACTCCCTCCTCCATCATGAAAGAATGACAGATAAGGGATTTATCTTTAGATATGTAGGGCAGATTGTAATCTGTTAATGCCCAGAGATGGCCTAGCTCATTTTTACCAAATAAAAATGGCCTGGAACATAAATCAGAACATGAGTTTACTAATTTGCTTATAAAATACAGTTAAAGAAGAGACCTAAATATGTACAGTATTACTTATCTATTGCTGTATAAAAATTATCACAACTTTAGCAGCTTGAAACACTTCTCATATTATCTTAGTTTCTATGGGTCAGGCGTGTGGGCATCACTAACTCCATGAAACACTGGGTGCTTCTGTGGTGTGTGACAAGGCTGCAATCAAGGTGTCAGCCAGAGCTGTTATCACATCTCAGAGTTTACTTGGAGAAGAATCTGCTCTCAAACTCATGTGGTTGCTGGCAGAATTCAGTTCATTGCAAGTTGTTGGCTTGATGGGCTCAGTTCTTGCTGGGTGTTGGCTAGAGGCTTCCTTTAGTTCTTTGTATGTGGGCATCTCCACTCGACAGTTCAGTCTGGAAATTTGCTTCATTAAAGCCAAAATAATATATTCTGTGAGCAAGATGGAAATCCTTACATTTACCTATACCTTTGGTTAGTAGGAAAACATATATCTCACCCACCTTCAAGATAAGGGGATGACACAGGTATGAATACTATGGGAAGGAATAATTTCAAACATTTTACAGTCTCTTCATGCTCACCCTAGTCAGTATATGACTTTCAATGAGAAGTTCTCCTAAAATGAAAATTGTCATAAGAAGTTTTCTATGCTTAGGATAGAATCATTAATAGATGATCTCACAACATTTCAGTGATTATTGGGGTCTAGGTAATCATAATTGATTAGGTTAGAGAGTTCATCCACTCCCAGCGCTTTACCCTAATATTTCAGTCTCATGCTTCATTTTCAGTTTTCTATGTGCCTGAACAGTTTCATTATGTAAATGCTTTCTTACACTTCATTTTATTTTCTAAAGTATAGAATAATTCCTTTAATTTTTAATATTATATAGAACTATTTAAGTATATTATCTGAAAAAATCTCATGAATAACAATTTTCATGAGAGTGATTTATAATGTTAATAATATATCTGTGTAAATATAAAAATGTTATAAGTGCATAATTGCACTTATGATAGCACTTATGTAAAACTAAAATAAATTTTCAAACATAATTGCAACACTTACTATTAAAATTTAAATTGGCAATAAAATTTAACATGACTATTAATGTGGCTATATTATAGGAAAATTGACACATGAATATTACACAGAAATGTAGGAAAGACAATTTTGAGTTTGGCGCATCAATATTAGTACCATTTTCTCTGTTGAAACTGGTGAAAACCATTATCATGCACACAAAATCATTTAATATCCACTTGATACAAATGCTTTTCTCATTGTGGGGTTTGAAATTGTATGTACTCTAGAAAAGGATGTTCTTTAAAGTTAATTCATTTCTGTGCATCACCGCCATGTATCTTGCCATGTGGTAGAAGTCCCAAAGATCGCTGGCAGCCAGTCTTTGGAAGGAAAGCATCGCCTAGATGAAACCTTGATTTGGGCATTTTTTTCAACCTCAAAACCATCGCTAATAATTTACCATTGTTAAAAGCCAAACCATTTTGTGCTATCTGCTTTTAACAGCTTAGCAAACTAAAACACTCACAAAATTCTTGCCTGCTTACTTATTAAATTCCAACACAATGTAGCAGTGGTATTGTAGCCATATTAGCAATATTCTCTGGCAATGAAATTATTGCTAAATATCACTACATCTAGATGTAAGTTGGGCATCAGATGACCAAGAATGTGCTTATGTATTTTTTTAATAAAAACCATTAGGCCTATTGTTAGAATCTGTTGTTTATTCTTCAATTTTTAAACATTCTATCATGGCAATCACCATAATTACTTAATGAGTTTCTTCTATTTTTCCATCACTCTTCAAATGACTTGAGAAATATTCTTATATAAAAATAGATAAAATTACTCTGTTGGATTTTACATTCTAGTGGGGCAAACTAACCAGTAATATTTATGTAAATAAAATATTAAGTTAGAAGATGATAAATTATATTCAAAGGAAAGTAAAATAACCTAAGGGGATTTGGATATCTATGAGGATGCTGTAATAAATATAGTGATGTTTGAGACCTTAATGCGGGGAGACATATTGCAGTGTCTTAAAGAGATGACGCTGTTAGCCTGAATCATTCCTGAAGAATAGTTTAAGCATAAGAAATAGCTGGAGCAAGACCTTTAAGGTTTAAACCAGCCCAATGTGGTCAAGGAAGAGCAAAAATTCATTGTGGCTGGAGACAACAGAACAAGGGTATGTGTAGCAAAGAGGCCAATGAAGCAATAGAGGATCAAATCATTGTAAAGATTTTGAATTTTATTCTGAATGAAATGGAGCCAGTGCAGAGTTTTATGCAGAGGAGTGGCCTAATTTTACACAAGTTTTATAGGGAGCCTATGGTTGCTGTGTTTAGAATAGATTAAGCAAGAAAAGAAGCTGGAAGAATTATGAGAATCTATTACTGTAATCAAAGTAAAAGATTATGGTACCTTAGATCAGAATGGTAGGGGAATTAACTCAAAAATATATCAGATTCTGTATATAGATTAAAGGCCAATTTTTTTTTCTCTGTTAGATCTCAATTGTGATATAACCTTTTTTTTTTTTTTGCACCAATGTTTTCAGTCTGGGCAAATGGAAAGATGGATTTGACTCAGGAAGACTGCACATAGAGCATGGCTGGAATAAAAAAATCAGTTGTTAATTGTGAAAATTCCTATTAGAGATATAGAGTAAGATATGAAGAATCCTAATCAGTCTCCAAATCAGGTGAAAGGTCTGAGTGGATACATAAATTAACTGTCAGTAACATAGGGATGATATTTAAAGTCACAAAATCCTTGATTTGAGTTTGATAATTTTAACATAACAGTTAGAATGGAATTGTATTTTTGTACTTTGATGTCATAAGCACATGAGTGTCCAGAGAAATCTCATCTAACCTTGATTAATGGGGGATAAAAGCATTCCTGATCATCAAAGTCCTTCCACAAATATTTATTTCTAAAAGAATTTCATAAAATACAGTAAGAAATGTTTTTTCCCCTCTATCATCTCCTTTACATTACCATTTCTCCTTTCCGCATTTCTCTTTTCTCCAATCCACAAAATTCACTTTGCTCTATACAGCAATGCTAAAATATATCAAAAGGTAGTAATGTGAGCCAACCCTGTGGCAAGTAAAGATGCTTGTTGATATTTTAAATAACAAAACAGGAAAAACTTGCCACATTATCAATTGGGCTTTCAGTTTGAGAGATTTTCCAGTAAAGAGTATGGGCTTTATGTAAATCTTCAAAAATATTTCATAAATTTATTTCAAATTCAAAAAACAAAATAACAGGCAAAAAGCCACTTAAGTTATGGAAACATTACACCAAAAATGATATGTCCAGGCACTGTTATCCATCAACTCCTAAAAACAAAAGCAATTGTTCCTCCAGGGTTCAGAAAGACACACAGATGAACACAGATTAGTTAAATGACATAATCAACGTCTTGTCAATGGAGTAATTGAAGAAGAGAAAAAATGCATAATCATATTCCTGTCTCATAAAACAAAGGCCCATATTATTTTTCACCTCTAGCATTAATATATTACTATGTTTGTTTTTGTGACTAACATATTATAATATCATTAACTATAGTCAATAAGTTACATTATTCATATTTTTCACCAAATCACCATTCTTAACATCTTGTAGTAGAACATTCCTGTATTTATATTATTAACTACAATCCTCATCTACTGCACAAATCACTATTTTACATTGCCTATTTTATGCCCCGCTGTCCTCCAACTAATATTAAACTCCCTAAAATTTCAAAATTTTATTATCAGGGTTTGAAGATCCATCCTTGGTGTTATTCCCGTAATGCTCATGCAAAGCTTTCAAAGTGGCATTGAACGGCTTTATCCCCTATAATTTAGAGTTCAGTCCTCAGATTCTCAGGAAAACAGTCTTCATCATTTTGTTACTCAGAGATGAACTTCTATTTCACACTCCTTCACAGTCTGGCTGTTAATGCCAAAACTCATTACTTAATAATACCTGAACCAAAATATAAATTCAATGAACTCTCATTAAAAAATATGAATCTAAAATACAAAATACTTATTCTGGTTATTGGACAATAACTTTCTATCCAGAGAGGTTTGTCTCTATAGGAATCCCAAATACCATAAGAAATTTTCTAGATAATGGTAGAATTTGACTAAGCAATATTGGCTATGGCCTAAAGTAACTTTAGCACAAAATTTTCCTCCTAACATAGAAGTGTGCCTGTCTGGAAGACAGTTCTGGGTTTTGTAAAAAACAATTAGTCAACTGTGTCCCTGCATAAATATTTTTTCCAATATCTAGTAAAAAATTTTTTCCTCCTTTACTTACACACTCTGTGATCACTTCCCTTTTCTTCTTTCTTTGAATGGATTATAATGCTATATTTTATTGTACTCTAAAGTCTTTTTCTTTTTTGTCAACTGTTGCATTTTCCTTATATAATATGTCATCCATGAAATGTCAATCTTTATAATATAAATCTCACAATATTATAAAATTGTCATCAATTCACCAACCAAAAATTTTGGGCAGTGTCCATTGACAAATCATTTTTTTTTAAGTCTATAAAACTTAATAATGTAAGTGAATAATGACCAAAATGAATAAAATATATTAAAGTACATTAAGAAATATTATGACTTAATTACATAAGCAGGTTTATTTTCAGCAAAATTGTCCTTATTTTAAAAATTATGAGTTTTCTGACTATGCAATTTCAAGAGGAAGATGAATGGCCATATTACACACATGACAAAAAGTGACCAAGTTCCAAATAGTGGCTTATTTATCTGGTATTTATAGCTCTTTGAGGTCAAAGTTTCTGGGAGTGACTTGGAGCTGAATTTGAGTTAGAAGATATGATCTAGGTTCAATATTTTCAGAAATGAATTGTTAACAAAATGGACCAGCCATCAATCAGGGAGAAATTATTAGACTTGAATAAGAAATATGGAAAAGAAAAATCTAAAGCAGAAATGCACAAGGAGGGAAGTAAAGTTCTAGATGTAACAGGATCTGGCTGAGAAGCTTCAATTCAGAACATAGGAGAGAGGAGAAGGTTTGGGCTCCCAATCTTGTAGCACTTGAGGCACTTTTATCTTTTGTAACTTTATCTCAAAAGTTAACTGGGTTTCTGTGCTCTGTACTCATTTTGCCTACTACCCCAAAAATCCAACTGAGAGGAGATTATATGGTCTATATCAGGATGAGCATATTTTCACTTCTTTATCAATCAATTTTATTAAAACACAGAATAAACAGGTAGAGTCTTCCTTTCTGCTGCCTCTAATTATATTTTCTTGCACCACTACATTTTCATGGCATTTTTAATTTCTGCATTTCTCAAAGTGTAAATCAGAGCATTGAGTAAGGGTTTCACAATAGTGTAAAACATGGCCACCACCTTGTCCACTGGAAATATGGTTGAAAGGCAAGTGTATATGAATATACAAGGAATAAAAGTTAAGATGACCACAATAGTGGAAGGTGAGGTGGAGAGGGCTTTCTTTCTTCCTTCTGCACTCTGGTTACTCAGAGAATGTAAGATTAAAATATAAGAGATGAGCAGGATTATAAAACTCATCATGCATATGGCCCCATTGTTAGAGACTATGAGTATATTTATGAAATAAGTGTCCATTCAGGCAAGTTTCAACAGTGGTTGCATATTACAGAGGTAGTGATCAATAACATTAGGGCCACAGAAGGGTAATTTCAAAGCCAAGATAATCTGTGCTGAAGGATGGATACAAGGTCCAACCCAGGCCAGTTTCACAGTTTCACCAGTGTACCACAGACATGTATACTCATGATGGTTGTGTATCACAGTGGTTTACAAATAGCCACATAGTGATCAAAGGACCGGAGGATGAAAACAAAAATCTCCATGCACCCAAAGAAGTGAATTGCAAAGATCTGGACCATGCATTCGTCATAGGAGATCATTTTCTTCTCTGTCAACGAATCTATTATCAGCTAGGGTGCCTTGGTTGTGGAGATACAGGTATCAGCAAAGGATAAGTAGAAAAGGAAGAAGCACATGGGGCTCCCAAGCATGCAACTATATTTCATGGTCATCACAGCTAAATTTGCCAACAGAGTTGCAAGGTAGAGAAACAAGAAGACCACAAACACTACTTCTTCCTTAAGAACATCCTGAGTTGACTCAAGCAGAATGAACTGGTTCACACTGCTATTTGTGCCCATGGTTAGTGTAGACAAAGAAAGGATGCAGCTCAGAAATAGTTCAACTTCAAAAAAACAATTTTTTTTTTTAGATAGTTGTAATTTAGCAAGAGCAGCATACTTGTACTCTTTATATATCCAACTATTTGTTCATGGTAATCATAATTTTACCTTCAATATAAGTCAGGATAGTAATTGTCAGGTGATGGTAAGATGTTAAAATATATCACTGAGACTGGCATTATAAATGGAAATGACATGCATGTGAAATCCTCTGTTTTGCATGATATTGAGCTTCACTACTTATTGATCCATTTGGTGTTCCACTTCTTACATCTCTATAACCTGAATTATATCTTTACTCACATATGATTCCCCTTAATCTATCTGCCACAGATTTTGTTTTCTTTCATTATTTTTGCTCTTTAAGCAAAATTGTAAAAATATATAGGTGAATTTCACCAAACAGATATTTCTCATTGTTTTAATCTATTTCTTATACTTATAGATGCATATCTATGTAAATGTAATCATCCTGTATTTTATATATACATATAATTTTCATTTTACTTGTTAAAAGTCCTTCTTCATGTAATGAAAGAAAATCAGTAACACAATTATTCATTTTAGCAGTTGCAAATTGACATTCAAACATTTCATAAATCATTTTACCATTTATTATAATTCATTTAACTTATTTTCAAATTTTCACATAACTATTTTCAAATGATCCTCTCATTTACATAATTTACCTTGTTTTTTCTAAATTTCATCAAAATTAATTTCTATGGAATTAATGAGGCAAAAGATATGAATAATTGCATAATAATTGAAAACAATAGACAGCCTTCCAATTTGCTTTTTTTTTCCCTGTCCAATTTGCTTTTATCACTATTTATTAGAAATATTTTAATTATATGAATTAATGTATTTCCATAGCAAATATAGAAATTTACAGTAAGCTACCAGATGAAAAATAAATGTGTCCTTTCAAAATTCATAATTTCTTAATCATATTATACAATGCTACTGCTAGTTACTAACATGGTGCTCCAGAATTTTAGTGTTGTATAGATTTATGTATAAATTGCATTATTTTTTTAATATTTGCTAAAATTATAAGAATATAGTAGAGATTTCTAATAAAATTCAAACTTGAGACACTACCTCCTTTCTTTTTCGTATAATTAAAATGATCATATTCAATTTTTTGTACTGATGATAGTATACTATATTTGCCTGTTTTTATTTCTAATATTTTGTCTGTTTTGAATTCAACATATATTTTGTCAGTTATCTTTTATATAATAGATTTGAGCTCTTACTCCTCTGACTTCTCCCATTTTTATACAATAAAATTACCAAGAAAAAATTTCCCTTTGCTTGTTAGATTACAATTAAGGAGGTTAAAAACGTCATTCTTTCCTACATACTTTCTGTTTTTAACATTAATCTTAAATGATCTGGACTATATTTTAGCATGAATTTTTACATACTGCCCCTTTTTAACTAACCTCCAATCTATCAATGAATCAATAATGCCATCAATTCAGTTATCATATATATACTAATAACCTAATCACATCTGCAGTAGCCAGTGAAAAGCTGTTCTCAAGAGCTTTACAGTGAATTGGATGGATGAAAAACCTCTAGTAAAATCAGTAATTGCACAAGAATTACACTTGACTATGTGAGATCATAGAAAATTATTTGTTTTCAAAAAGTAATGAGATTCTGAAAGAAATAATTGAATAGACAGAAAAGAATGAAAAATGAGAAGAAGTGGAATTATGGTTTTAAATGTGTAAACTGAAGTTTACAACTAGATTTCTTGGAACTCAGGTACACAATAAGCTTAAAGTGTGTTTTTCTGATGAGAATATTTAAAAATGAGTACATCAAAATGTCCATTTACTCTAATAAAGCTACATAATCTATACAAATATGAAGATAATTTTCCAGTTCAGCTAAAAGAAATGGCAGGTCAGTATAATCATATCAGTTTTTATAATAACTGAAATCTCTATCAATTATTTTTAATAAATATAAAAGAGAAAATGAATTAATTATAGCTTCATTTCTATATATATTTTACATTGCTAATGGAGGAAAAACAAAAACAGGGTTGTCCTTGGCTGTGGAGAGAGGCACACTGAGGTAAAAAAGTGAGGAAAAGATTGTAAGAAGGGAAGAAGCATACATTAATTCAGTTAAATATAGATAAGATATCAATTAAAATTACACGATCATTTAATCAGAATTTTAAGAGATAAATTTGTGGGCCCATAATGGGCAGCCATGAAAGCCATGTCATGCAAAACTATTTAGATTGGCTTTAAGTAAGCAAAGAGAAGATTTAAAAATATGAAAAAGATACAAAAGCAGCACTTGAACAACTTGGATGCCTTGGCTCAGACTGTTACCTCAGAGTTTTGTTTCTGAATTCAGCCATGATTTCCAAACATTCCTGGACTATCCAACCTCTCTGATTTGGGGGGCATACCAGTATTAGAGAGAGCCATTTTCTCTTCTTTAAAATTCTTTAGTTTTACTAGTTTAAATTTTAACAGGTTTAAATTATATCTTGCCCCAAAGTCTTTATCTAGTCTCAGTCTATTCTTTTCTTCCCATATAAAATTCTACTCTATGTATTGTGAGCCTAATTAAATATGTGCTGATTTGAACAAGAAAATCTTCAATTATATATATTCTTGCATGTGTGAATTTATCATTTAGACAGTTTCCATTTTTAAATTTCATTTAGTATACATGTTTTCCTATGATGTACCTGTAGCCATATGCCTTCTCTTCTATAACATACAAAGTTTGACCTGTGATACAGGCAGTTGCACCTAATACAGTTAGGCTAAAACTAGGACAGTAGGTCACTAACTTGCCACTCCAGCTAGCATTGAAACTGCATGTTATAGAAAACATCAAATCTCATCCATCCATGTAATTTGCACCAAAAAAAAAAATAAGAGAGAGAGAGAGAGATTTTGAGGGGCAACATAGAAGGATGCCAACTGACATCTAATATTCTTATCCTTATCCCAACACCAATTTTGGTAAACTTCATGGTGGGACAAATATCAAAGCAGATAACTAGATATATAATGAATAATTGTGAAGAGAAGAAAGGGTAGGGAATCAATGAAGTCAAAGAAGGAGAGAGCAGAGTGATATCAGCAGACACCAGGCAATATACAAGAGTCAAGGAATAGGACATAGAAAAACATACAGAGGGAAGGTGGAGAAGAGTGTTACTGAGGGTCTTTTGCAGAATTCATCACAGAGTTGTGGTTCTTTCCTCCTGATGCTCTGCACTACCACTCACCACCCAAACAAGAGAAGGCATGTGGTTGTGGGTCATGAACAATGGTCACCATGGGTCTTGAAAGCCCAGAACAACAGATAAGAATTATAGCTTTATTTAGACCCTGTGCCTGAAGCATTGCCACTAACCATAAACTCTTCAAATGAGGGGACTCCTAAGAACAGACACATCTGAAAGGATGGCCTCAAAATGCTGGTGCAGTTACTCTCCCCTTCCGTGAATAAAGAGGCTTTGTAAAAGCTTCATAGCACTGCAATCCTTCATTGTGGAAATATTCTCCAGGAGAACAATGTTTTTTTAATGAGGCAACCTGATTAAGGTGTCCATCATATCATTCTGATTAGTAACTGATCTGAGTTTATACTTCAAATCTCTTTATAATGAGTCTATAGATTTTCCTTTAAAATTCTTTTTAAAGTAATATAACACGGTCACATGGCCTAAGAAATAAGAGCACACAATGAAAAAGGCCCTGTGTCAAACTTCCCAGTTGAAAGAATCTAAACTAACTTCCAGCTCTGTGGGATGATCAAGCCTCCCAGATGTGATGGCAAAAGAGTTAAGAGGATAGTTTCCAAGATCACTGAACTCTCCATGGTACAATTGCAGAATCAATGATTCCTTGATTCCTTGGGTTGCTTTAAGCACTAATTTGAACAGACCATAAGTGCTAATTAATTATTCATAGCAGATTTAATGACTGGATTTTTTAATTGGATCCCTTTTTTTGCTAAAGCAATGTTGGGGTTTTTTTAAATGCAAGTTACTGTGACCATTCAATCATGGGAACTCTAGAAATGGGGATATATGATACCTGAGGCTTGTACTATTTTGGGTTTTGTCAATGTCTTTCTTACATCCAACTTTAGGAGGAACCAAAGCCCTATATTAGACTCCATCCATATAAATTTTTACCTTGCTAAAATGAGGTTTCCAGTGAAAGTTCAGAAATTATGGCCATGGGAAGCGGCTGTGGCTCAATCAGTAGGGCTCCCGTTTACCATATGGGAGGCCCGGGTTCGGTTCCCAGGGCCTCCTGGTGAAGGCAAGCCCGCCCGCACGGCGTGGTTAGCTGACCCAGCGAGCACAAACAGCAAGGGGGGGATAAATGAATAAATAAATTAAAAAAAAAATCTTTAAAAAAAAAAAAAATTATGGCCAGATTAAAACAGGTAAGGTGGTTAGTGTTGTGTGTATATAAATGTTTATATGAAAACTACAATTAAATGGAAGATTCAGGTGAGGAGAGCTTTTGGACTACATACTGCACTGTTGTTTCTTAGAGAATATTTACAAAAACCTATATATGAAATAAACAATATTATAAAGCACACCATGCATATGTCCCATTATTGCATACGTCTAGTAAATTTATCGCACAAGGGTCTGTTCAGGCATGTTTCTACAAGAGCTGCAAGTCATATAAATAATGCTCAATGACATTGGGGACAGAGAAGGGCAATATCAAAGCCAGGGATAGCTGTACTGAAGAACTGATGCAAGGTCTTACTGAAGCCAGAATCACCAAAGCACCACAGACACCACAACATATGATGGCCATGAATTTCAGGGGCTTACATATGGCCATATGAAAGTCATGAGGCTGAACACAAAGATCTCCATGGACCCAAAGAAATGGGCAGCAAAGACCTGAGTCATGCAAATATTGTAGGAAATGGTATTCTTCTGAGCAGGCCATCCATGATCAACCTGGGAATCATGGTTGTAGAGAAGCAGGCATCAGCAAAGGACAGGTAGAATAGAAAGAAGTTTATGGAACTCTCATGGGTTTGCCTTTCCTTAATATTCACTGCTATGAGAACATTCCCCAAGAGAGTTGCTAAGTAAAGCATCAGGAAGACCCCAAAGATTGCTTTTGGTTCCCCAGCATCTTGTGTCAATCCCATCAAAATGAATTCATTAACACTCTTGTTTATTGAAGCAGCTGTAGGTAGAATGTGATTCACAGAGGTTTAATTGGCAGTGAGAAGAAAATAAATGACATTGTGGGATGATCAGAGGACAGAACTCTGAATTACACGGTTCTGTTTTATACCCTCATTACTTAAACTGTCTTTGGTGTGTACCAGAATCTTCTGGGAATCTTTGTAAATCTGCATCTGCCCACTTCTCTCCTAGATTTATCTATTGATGGAAACTCATTGCATTGGGCCAAAGTATTTCCATTTTGAAAAAAAAAGAAAATATCTTTCAGGAAGTTTGTGTTCTAAAACAATTGAGAAATGCAGGCTTGTTCTAATTCCTTGACCACATGACTTAATTGCATTGAAACATGGCTTTCAGATGAAAAACTGAGTGCATATATCCAACCTACCTTATCATTAATTGTTATAAGAATTGCAAAATATTTTTTTTACTACCATGGTATACACAAACATAGACACGTGTGTTTAATCCATTTGCTGTAAAATCTGAAAAGCATTATTACAATATAAATAAGCACTAATATTTTAAAGAAGTCTTCTGAAGAAATTATGCTCATTTACCAGTTTCAGTGCTGGTCATGACAAAAAAATAAACAAAGAAAAAAGAAAAAAGAAAAAAAACAAAAAAAACAACACCAAAAACCCTGTGTAACACTTTGAGGGCTGCATAATGGTGAGTAGCTATTCTTTACCTACTTCAGAATTTATTCCATTGCTCAGTTTAAAAATAAAATGTCCCACTTTTCTGCCTAGGAGTTCAAGCTGGTACAAAATTTGTCATTTTCTTATGTCATATTTTACTCATATATATCATTCTATACCCTGGATTACCTAGGGGATTTCTTCTTTTTTTAATTTTTTATTAGAGAAGTTGTGAACTTACAAAGCAATCATGCGTAAAACACAGGATTGGTGTATATGACCAAACCACCAACACTTTGCATTGGTGTGGGACATTTGTTACTATTGATGATATCACTTTTTAAATAAGTTGTATGATTTTTAAAGAGTAATTACATTTGTTACATTTGAAAGATTATTAGAAGAGTTCTATCATCCATTGTTTACATTGGGTGAGATTTTTCCCCATATACCAACCTGTTATTCCCACTTTCTATTAGTATCATGTATTTGCTATAATTCATGAAAGAACATACTTATACATGTACTGCTAACTATAGTTCACCATGTACAAGAGGGTTTACTGTGATGTACAATCTTATGTTTTATCTTTTAATTTTTATTGTAGGAATATATACATCCAAAATTTCCTCTTTTAACCACATTCATCTATACAGTTCGGTGCTGTTGATTACCCTCACAGTAATATTCTACCATCACCAGCATCCATTCCAAAATTTTACCATCAGCCTAAACAGAAATTCTGTACAAGTTAAGCTTCAACTCCCCATTATCTCACCCCAATCTATCTCCTAGTAACCTATATTCTAGATTCTAACTCGATGAGTTTGCTTAATATAATTAGATCATAACAGTGAATCATACAATATTTATTCCTTTTTGGCCTGGCTTATTTCACTCAACATAATGTCTCAAGGTTCATGCATGCATCAGGACTTCATTCCTTTTTACAGATGAATAATATTTCATCACATATATAAATATATATATGTATTTACCACATTTTGTTTATTAATCGATTGATGGATACTTTGGTTGCTTCCATCTTTTGGTAACTGTGACTAATGCTGCTGTGAACATTGGTGTGCAAATATCTGTTTGAGTCCGTGCTTTTAAAAGCAGGATTGCCATATGGTATGGTAATTCTTTACTTAGCTTTCTGAGGAACTGTCAAACAGTCTTGCACAGCAGCTGCACCATTTTACATGCCCACTAGCAATGAACGAGTGCTCCTATTTCTCCATATCCTCTTCTATGCTTACTGTTTTCTTTCTGTTGTGTTTTATTTAGTAGTGGCCATTCTAATAAGATTTAAATGGCATTTATTCTTAAAATATGATTTTAAAAAACTATATGCCTCATACAATGGCATGATTTTTTTCCTATTTTATGTATTTGTTCATGTTTATATACAGTTTACATTACTTAATTAATCATATAACACTAGTTGTATTCTGATAGTTATAATTATTATAAGCACTCAACATAATATAATTTCTATTTTAAGTTATAACTTTCATGTTGTACAAAAGCATTATTTTTTATGAGGCATCTATTGGACCATTTGTACTTTGAGATATTTATTTTGTCTACATTTACACTCCCATAAATAATAATTTTATAAACAACTTTACAATAATTTTCAGAGTGCAATATTGTTTCCTCAAGTGCTAGGATTTCTTTATTTTGAATAATAAGGTATAAATTTATATATTGTTGGAACTTTTATTATCTGTATTTTATTGTGGAATAATTAGTGATTGTGATAAAATATTCAAGATAAGCAGGACAATAAGAGAAGTAAAATTAAAATATTTCTCCCATTTATTGAATTAACATTCCTTCTCTCCAGACATCACATTTATTTCTTGATATCCTTCTATATTTGCACATATATATATCTATATGTCTTCTGTCTTCTTTTATGTTAGTAAGGCCAATCTTTCAATGTTGATGATCATGCAGATAAAAATGATACACATATAGGTAATATACTTACTTGTGATGTTTCTTAATATCTCACTTTGTTAGCAAGGATACAATTATATATTTGTCACTTCCATTAACCATATATTAACAACAAAATTTAAATTTCATGCATTTGTTTTCTGAAGATATGCCTTTCTTTGAATCATTTATCTCTTGCCTATTCTTTTTTTTAATCTTGTTATTTTACCTAAGATCGGTATTAATCTGACAAAATAATTATTGCATATCTCAGTAAGTGTTCACTCATTGGAGCCAGTTGTTCTGGATTCAAATATGAGCTTCACTATTTCCTAGCTATGGTCTTGATTATTAGACATAATCATGGGTACTATGCAATTAAATTTTTAAAATTGCTGTTTAATAATAAACACAACATAAATCTCAGCCTCTGCTTTTATCTCTATTATTACTTGGTTATTTCTGTGTGTATTTTAACTTTCTTTTCTTCTATGAATGTTTCTCAATTTTATATTGTCCAATCAGGCAGTTTTCTCATTTCAATTTTTTAATCTTTTGTTCCAAAATATTAAAAATATCCTATTTTTAATGTTCCAATATACTTCTATAATCATCTTTTCTCAAATATTGAATCAAAATAAGCCTGAATTATTATTATGAAGAATAGGGAAAAGATCCATCTGTTGTTCATATCTTCATATTGATTTTATGAAAAATGTAGATAAGATAAATATTTAAGTCTCCTTGTGAGAGGTAGTAAAAGAACATTAGCTGAAGACAGAGGTATAAAAATTCCTAATGTGCAGATTGGTCAGTGAAGAATACAAAATTCTTTAAGAGATGGGCTACAACTTTAATGGGAGAATATCTGGTTCCAAAGCATGTTCTCTGAGATGAAACATTTTAAAAATTCATTTTGTAAAGTTTGAACACAGTGATCAAAACCTAAAGTATGAAAACACATTGCATAAATTCAAACCCCACGCCCCTGACCAGAAGTGTTGTGACATTTAACAAATCCCTTGATATCTTTGTGCTTTTTTATTCATCTGAACACAGAAATTATAAAGCACTCATAATTTCAGGGTTACTACATAAATAAACATGTAATATGTATGAAACATATATAAGATGCAGGTACCCTGAACGTGCAATAAAAGAAGTTAGTTCTGTGTTTCCAAGACGTTCTTTCAAATTTTGAAAAATGGTCATTCATCTTACACATTTGCCTGTAATAAAACTGCATAACTAGATTGAAACATTAAGTTCCTGGCTGAGTGGCTGAAAATATATCAACACTTAAGATGTCACTGATTATCTCATGATGAACAGAGCTTCAATGGACAGTTGTAAAGAAATTTAATAAATAAAAAAGACATAAGTATATAAAAAAACTTATCCTAAATGCAAAGCATCATATTAAGAGGAAAGTAAATAAAATAGGTCTTTGCTTCTGAAAAGTTTGGGATATGGAGACCTGAAAAGCAGAGGGATAAGGGTATTTGGGTGGGAAAAAAATGAAATCAAAGGTCTGTGGAAATAATATTGCACATGACATATCAGGAAAATAGAGAGATCAATATGAAACATCTATTTTTTACCATTCCAAAAAGTCATGGTAGAATAGCTTGGAAAAGTAAGTTGTCCTCAAAAACAAAGGCCAAATAAGCCAGGTTATGAAATTTTGATATTTTCTATTGACAAAGTAGAAAAATAAGGTACAGAAATATGAGAACAAAATTGTGTGGGGCAAAGTGTAAACAATAATCCATTATTAGCAGCAGTGCTTCAATATGTGTCTATCAATTGTAACTAATGTACCATACTAATGAAAGATATTGTTATTGTGGAAAAGCATGGGAAGGGGTGTGGGTGTTGTATATAGGAATCCCCTATATTTTTTTAATGTAACATTTATATAATCTAAAACTTCTTTAAAAATAAAAATAAATAAAAATAAAAGATTTATCCAGTACATTAAAGCAAAAAGTACTCAGAGTTGTGTAATTTTAACCACCATTTTTTTAATTATTATTATTATTTTTAAATTAATTTATTTTTTATTGTGGGTAAAAATAAAAATTTTCATAATACATACCAATATTTGTAAAATGATATATAAATATATATGCATATATGTGCGTTTGCTTACAAAAATATTATTTATATATATATAAATATATTTTAAGAGGTGCTTAGATTACCTAAAATATTACACGGAACCCACTGAGATTCCCATGTTGCCCACCTCCTACACCTCCCACCACATCCCACACAAGCATCTCCCACAAGTTGGCCCACCACCCTCAATGGACTTACACATCCTGGGGCCTTGCCACCAACCATAGACCACAGTTCACATCGTAGAACACACTCTCTCCCACACAGTTCTGAGTGGTGTGTGCTGATTTAGAATGGCCTACATCCGTTGCCACAACGGTACTCAGGACAACCTCCAAATCCCAAAGAAGCCCCTGTATTCCGGAATTTTGTCCAATTGGAACTTGAGACTATCTGTATTCACAGGGCTATTTTCTTTAAGATATCACAGATCCAGAGAGGACGTTTGTCTTTCTGCTCCCAATACTTTGAAACTTGGTGGATTCTTTCTGGCTTGAAAAAATTAAGACTGTCCCTGCGATGATCCCAATATGACATATCAGTGTCT
>JAKSZT010054444.1:110530-129423 GCA_026826555.1 Tolypeutes matacus | reverse complement strand
GGCTACAGAAGGTCAAATCATTGTAAGGATTTTGGCTGTTAATAGGAATGAAATAGAGGAACTTCAGGGTTTTATACAGAGGAACAGCCTGACTTAAAACACAAGTTTTAAAAAGAAACCCTGGAATTGTGTTGAAAATAGACTCAGTAGGCCAAGAATAGAATTAGAAATAATTATGAGAGTCTATTGCTAAAATCTAAGCAAAAGATGACTGTAGCTCATAACAGGCTAGTAAGGGAAATCGTGTGAAAACCTATCAAACTCTGAATAAAGTTTGAAGGAAAACAATATTTTTTTCTAATAGATTAAGTACAAATTGTGATCATCAAAATTTTGGCTTCAATGTTTTTGGGCTGTTTAACTGGAATTATGATAGATTTGTCTGGAGAAGGTTGCATGCATAGCATTTTTAGGGGTAAGAACAATCCCTAATTGTGAAGATGCCTATTACATACATAGAGGACGATATCAAGTAATTATTTGAATATAGAATCTGGCATTCAGGTGAGAGGTCTAGAGTAGAATCATAAATTTGAGAGTCATTAGCATAGAGATCATGCCTAAAGCTTAGAGAATACTCAATTTGAATTTGATAATTTTAACATAACATAAGGAAAGAAGCTGAATCTCTGAACTTTGGTTTCCTAAACATGTTTGTCCAGTGGAATCTCAATTTATCATGATTAATGAGATTCCTAAGTTCACTTTTCTTTCAGGAATACTTATGCATGCACTGTAGTAATTCCTAAAATACAAGAGAAAGAGATTTCCCCCTCTACCATCTTAACTTAATCACCATTTCTCCTTTCTCTGCTTCTTTTTACTTTAATCCCTAATCTTCCCTTTCCTCTATATAACAATGCCAAATTTTTGACATGGTAGGTTGCTTGTTAATAGTTCGTCACAAACCAGGAATTTACTGCCTCATGGTCAACAGGACTTTCACCTTGAGAGGTTTTTCAGTAAAAATATGGGTTTAAATGAAGTCTTCAATACTTTTATAATGATGGTTTGAACATAAGTGAGCACAGGTAACACCAGCCGTGCTCTCAAAGCCTCCCAAAGTGGCATTATATGATTTTCTCTGCTATAGTCCAGACTTCCATTGGAATTCCAGTCTTCTACAGAAACAATATTCATCATTTTGTTTTCCAGGAATGGACAGGCTCCTGTTGCCCCAAATTATTTACAGTACATGGATTAAAATATAAATTTAAAGATTGCCATGAAAAATACAAATCAAGAATACAAAAATGCTTATAGGAAATCCAATTAAGAGATGATGAAAGAGAGAAGGTAAAGTAAAACAAAAATATGTATAAATCATGGAGATGAAGTCATAAACACAATGGAATCTGGCTCACAACTTGCAATGCAAAGAATAGAAAGGGAGTGTACTAGGGCTTCTATAAATCTTCTTATATTTTAAGTTTTGTCACGCCATGGTATATCAGGTCAAATTAGAATGGAGGTGAGTGACCTGTGCTCACTTTGCTTACTTCTCCCAAAATTCTACCTAGAGAAGATGCATTTCTGCATAATGATGAGAACATTTTTCTCTTCTCTATCAGTCAGATTTTGGAAGTGGATTATTCCACTCTGCTGCTTCATGTCACATTTTGCTGCATCATAACATTCTCATGGCATTTTTAACTTCTGCATTCCTCAGAGTATAAATTAAAGGATTGAGCAAGAGAGTATCAATAGTGTAAAACAATGCCACCATCTGTTCCACTGGAAATGTGGTTGGAGGGTGAGTGTATGTGAATACACATGGGGTAAAGACTAAGGTGACCACAGTTATGTGAGAGATGCAGGTGGATAGGGCTTTCTTCCTTCTCCACTCTGGTTACTCAGACAATGTAAGATTAAAATATATGGGATTTTCAGGATTATGAAACTCACCATGTATATTGCCCCACTATTAAAGACTATGAGTAGATTTATGACATAAGTGCCCATGCAGGCAAGTTTCAACAGAGGTTGCAGATCACAGAAATAGTGGTCAATAACATTAGGGTCACAGATATTTCAAATCCAAAATATCTGTGCTAAAAAATGTATACTAGATCCCACCCAGGCCAGATTCACCAATACACCCCAGATATGTCTGCTTCTTATGGTTGAATATCACAGTGGCTTACAAATGGCCACATAGTGATCAAAGGACATGAGAATGAGGACCAAGGTCTCCATGCAACCATAGAAGGGAAGTATAAAGATCTGGGTCAGGCACTCATTGTAGGAGATGACTTTCTCCTACATATACAGGCTCTATAATCAAACTTGGCCCCATGGTTGTTGAGAAACAAGCATCAAAAAAGGATGAGTAGAAAAGGAAGAAATAAATGGTTTTCCCAAGCATCTGTCTGTATCTGATGGTCATCACAACAAGAAAATTCACCACCAGGGTTGCAAGGTAGATAAACAAGAAGACCACAATCACTATTTCCTTCTTTAGAACATCCTGTGTGAACCCAAAAAAATGAACTCTTTCACACTTCTATTCAGATCCATGGTACATTAGACATAGAAAGGCAAAATTGAGAAATGGTTTATCTGCAAAGAAAATAGAGAAAGCTGTGATTTGGCAAGAGCATTACTACTTTATCATTCTAACTTCATAAGCACTATAATAGAGTAATTCTAAAAGCTTACCATGCATTATAATTATATGGAAACAAACAAAAAAAAAAATGCTGATGCCCATGCTTTAGCCATGGAGACTTCCTGGGTGGAACCAAGATTTTTTCATGAAAAACAAAATCATGCAGGTGGTGTATTGTAAGGCCAAGGTCTGAGAATTGATGACTTTGTTGTTGACCTTAAGAAAGTCATTTTAATAATTCAAAATATTTTCTTATATGAAAATTTGAGATTCTAATAGATACTTTAAGTGTATGTATATGTATATATGTGCATAGATACTGCTCAATAAGTGAAAACCAATATTATTATATAATTCAAAAACATTAAATTTGGAGATTCCCTCTTGAGACAAGTATTTCTTGATTTGGCTGCCAGTTTACATTGATTAATCCTGACCTCCTAAGTATTTTGGATGGATTAGACTTTGAAGAATAATTATTTATTTAATTTTTGTCTCATTATGGCCATAATTTTACCTTAATTGTACATCAGAACATGAGCTATTTAAATAAATCACTGAAACTGGCATTATTGAGGGAAGTTTCTATATAAGTGAAACAATTTATTATTTATATTAGTTGCATGGCATTTAGTTTTATAGTCTATGCATCCATCCTGATGTATCACTTCTTATATTTATATAATATAAATAATATCTTTACTCATATATGGTTTTCCTACCCCTATCTTTCAGAAGTTTGTTTTTGTCTAATTTTTCTCTTAAAAATATATTTCAGAATTGTTCATAATCTTTTCTTGATTCTACTCTAGGCTCACATACATTTGATTCTATAAAAATGTAATTGTATTTAATATTATAAATTCTGATTTTCATTTTCAATGGTTAAAAGCCTTTATCCATATGACTAAAGGTATCCATAATGTAATTGCACATTTTAGTCATTGTAAATTCACTAGAAAATGTATGAATATTAACTATTACATTTGATTTTTATTTATTTAAGCAGTTTTAAAAATATTACCCATAAAATACTTTTGAATGAATCTTTCATATTCATAGACTTTTCTTTATTTTTAAGAATTTCATCCAAACAAACCCATGGGATTACTGTGCAATTGATATGAATATTTTCTAGTTATAGGTAGCTTTTCAAATATTCTTCCAATTTTGCTTTACCAGTATTTATTAGAGGTACTTTTTATATCTAATATAGAACCAATATATTTATATAATAAAATAGACAAAGTTTACAGAATATTTGAGGTTGAAAAATAAAGTATCCATGAAAAGTAATGACTTCCCAATCTCACTATTCAGAGCTAAATTTCAGTTCCTAATATAATGTTCTAGTTTTTCAAGGTTATGCATTTAGGTACAAAGTGGATCATTATTCTCAACTGCTTTAAAAATACAGGAATATGGTTACGATTTCTAATGGAAATCAAATATTATCATTTTTGTTCAATTAATAGAATACAAATCATGGCATGCTTTTCCTTGATTACCAGTGATAGTATAATATTTTTCTTTATGTATTTTCCCTCTTATATTTTATATGTTTTAAATTATGCCTATATTCTTCAATTAATTTTCAGTATCTTTATGTTTTGAGGATTTCCATTTTATTGTTAACTTTTATACTAAAAAATTTATCAAAACATTTTCCTTGTGCAGTTTAATTTACTTTTTCAATTAAGGAAGTGAACATTTTTGTTTCACCTTGTATCATTTCTATACTTTTGAATATTAATCTCAAATGATCTGGAATTTATTTAAATATGAGTTATTTTATACTTTCCCCTTATCTGACTAATCAATGAATAAACACCATCAAGTCAGTTATCATGTATGTATGTGTGTGTATGTTTATATCTATATCTATATCTATCTATAGATGATAGATAGATAGATAGATAGATAGATAGATAGATAGATAGATAAAGATACTACTCAGATCTGAGGTAGCTATAGTGGAAATATGTCCTCAACCACTTTACAATCAAACTGAAGGGGTAACATAACAATACTAGATCATTAATAACACAAGAATTCCACATGACTGTATGTGGTAATACCAAATGAGTTGTGGTCCTAAAAGTTGAGATTCCTAGAGAATGAATTAATTGGTCAGCAAAGGTTCAAAAATGAGAAAAAAGTGGAATTACACTTTTAAATGTACGAAATTGAAATTTCCAACAAAATTATCTGGAACTCAGGTATTCAATGAAATTATACCGGGTTTCCTTGATGAGAAAATTTCAAAATGATTAGCACAAATTGTCCATTTACCCTAATAAAACTACATAAATTATGCAAAACTTGAAGATTTTTGAAATCCAGCTGAAATAACATTAGCTAAGTGTGATATTAGCTACATTTTGATAACTAGTAGCTCTGAATGGCATTTCCAGTTATCTGATAAATATAAAAGAGAAAAAATGAATATTACTTAATTTTTATATATTATTTCCCTACCAGATGTTAAGTAAAAAAGGGTGCCCTTGGTTGTGAGGAGCAATTAGGTAAAAACTGTGAATAAAAGATTATATAAAGGGGAGAAGCAGGCATTGCTTCAAATAAACATAGAGATGACCTCTGTAAAAACTACATTCATTAAATATAAAAGTTTTGGGAGATAAACTTGTGTGTAGATAATGGACAGTCATGAAAGCCAGGTCATTCAATACAATTTTGTTTTAAATTAGCAGGGGATGTTTGAGGACATGATCATAGGAATTAAGCTCTTAACAAGATTGGATGCCTTGTCTCAGATCAAAAAGAGCTCAGCCTTTTATCACTGAATTCAGGAATTATTTCCAAGCACTCATGGTCTCTCCTAGATATTTGACTGGGTATAGGGTGCATCCCAGTATGGAAGCATGCTATTTTCTCTTATTTAATATTATTATTATTTCTTACCTGTTGACAGTGTAAGCAGTTAAAATTACTTCTTGTCCCTAAAGTCTATATCTAGTTACAAGTGTTTTCTTTTGTTTCCCTCACAAATGAAAATCTACCTCTAAGTCTTAGGTGTCTATTTTACTATGGGCTCTTTAAATGAGTATTTAATTGAATGAGATCATCTGAATTACATATTATTCTTGTACTTTAAACTGGTTTGCATTTTTGTTTTTTCATTTGTCCTGCATCTTTTCTTTTGAGGTAAATTCTATGTACTTTAAGATACAAAGTTTAATCTGTGATACAGAGAGATTTGCCAAATTAAATTGGGCTAGAATTAGGACAGAATGTTGTTAGATGGCTTCTCTCTCTAGCGTATCCCATTATTGTCATAAAAATCTCAAATGTCCATGTAAATTGCCTCCCAGAAAATGTTACAAATCTCAAATGTCCATGTAAATTGCCTCCCAGAAAATGCTACAAATCTCAAATATCCATGTAAATTGCCTCCTAGAAAAAATAATTTGTTGACAAATGAGACCTTAAGTTCCCATCCTTATCTTATCTCAATATCAAATTGTATAAACCTTATTCTCAAGACAAGTTCATAGAAAAAATCTAGGTACATAATTAATAATGATGAAGGGAAGAAAGGATAGAAACTGAATGAAGTCAGAGAAGGAAAGAGTAGAGTGATATTGTGCAGACAGCATGGAAGGAAAAGTCAGAGAATAGGATACTGAAAGACATATAGAGGGAGGTGAGAAAAGATGTTAGAAAGGGTCCTTAGATCAAAGTATCATCACAGATGTCAGATTATTTGCCCCTGACCTGCTGCATTCTTACTTGCCCCAGAATCAGAGAGGGTATGAGGGTGTGTCATGGGCAACTGTTGCCAGGGGTTATAAATAACCAAGGCCAATGTGAAGTGCAGCCCTCTCTGATACCATCACTCAGAAACAGCACCACTAAACTTAAAGTCTTCAAATGAGTAGAGCCCCAGAAGAGAAATTTCTCTGGACTGGCCTCAGCAACATGGTGTAGTTACTCTCCACTTACAGATAAAGAGAGGCTTTTGAGAAGTACCTTAGTCTTGCAATGTACCAGAGAAGGCTTATGAAACCTGGACCACCATAACTCTTCATTTTTTTATTTAACAAAATTTTTAAAAAGTCTGAAATATAAATGAAAAATGAGTTTTATAATTTGCTGGGGAAATGCAATTAAAGAACAGGCCTTAATAAATACAATATTATATATCTATTGTATAACAAATTACCATAATTGTAGCATCTCAAAACAATTCTCATGTTATCTCACAGTTTCTTTGGATCAGGATTATCTTAGGGAAATGATGCTATTAGCCAAGCTCAAAACATTGAAAGAGTGGCTTAATGAAAAAAAGATGGAGAAAAGTGTATTAAGGTATGAGTCTGCCTGGTGTGGTCAAGGAAAAAAGCCACTGAGCCCAGAGACAAGAGAATGAAGAGAACAAAAGTTTGAGTAACAGAGGCCAAAGATGCAAGAGAAAGTAAAATCATTTTAAATATTTTGGCTTTTATTCTGAATAAAAAGGAGATAGAATAAGGTTTTTTTCAGAGGAGAGATCTGATTTTACTCAAGTTTTATAAGGAGCCTCTAGCTGCTGTGTTGAAAATAGATTCAGCAAGGAGGGAGTTTAAGCAGGAAGAATTATGAGTCTATTGCTGCAATTGAAGTAAAAGATGTTGACAGCTTAGACAGTGGCAGAATTAGTGTGAAAAGATATCAGAATGGATATATATTGGAGACCAATAATTTTTTTCTAATTTTACATATGAGTTGTGATATCACCATTTTTTTTAATTCAATGTTTTTAACCTTGGCAATTGGAATGATGGATTTGTCTGGGGAAGTCTGAATGTACAGCATATTTGGAGGAAAAGTAATGAGTTGATCATTGTGAAGATGCCTTTCAGGTATATATAGGGAGAGTTCAGGTAATCAGTTGAATACAGAAGTCTGGTATTCAGGTGAGAGCTCTGGGGTACTGATACAAATGTGAGAAATTCTTTAAAGTGATGATACAAAAAGCCATAATAATACTTGATTTGAATTTGATATTATATAACATAAAATTAGAATGAAATTATTTCTCTGAAATTTGGTGTCCTAAACTCATGTCTGTCCAAGAAATCTAAGCTAATCTTAATTACAGAGGGGGCAGGAGCTTCCTGATCTTCACTGTCCTCCCACCAATGCATCTGTCCAAAGGAGGTTACTAAAATATAAGATGAAACATTTCTTCCACTTATCATCTCAGCTCCATCACCATTCCTCCTTCCTCCATTTCTTTTTCAATTCCTGATATTCCCTTCTGTCTATATAGCAATGTTAAACCAAAGCATGTGATAGTATTACTAAGTTCATGAAAATGCAAGTGAATTGTTGATATTTTAAGTTACAAACCGGCAAAATCATGCCTCATCATCAATAGGACTTGCAGTTTGAGAAGTTTTCCGGTAATGAATATGGGTTTTAACTACATTTTCTAAAGTGTTATAATCAGTGTTTGAAGGTCAAGATGTGAAGTTAGCCCCTAGGAGCCATTCTTATACAAAACCTCCCAAACTGGTATTACGTAGGTTAATCCAACAGTTTAGAGTCCAGACCTCAGACCTATATGAAACAATCTTCTTTGTTTTGTTGCCTGCAATCCTACATGGATTTATTCTTGTTGCCTGAACTCTTCAGTGAACCCCATTCTGAATCAGAATGTATATTTAATGAGGTGCCATGAAAAATATACATCAAGAATACAAAAATGCTTATCCTGGTCATTGATCAGTCCATTTCTATCCAGAGAGGAAAGTCTTTATATGAAATTCAATTACAAGATGATGCTTTCTTTATAAAGATAGACTTTGAACAATGGACAATTTTGCCATGGCCTTAAGTACCCATATGGAAAAACATCTGCCCTACCACAGAAGTGCACCTGTCAGGCATGCTGGCCAGTAAGTCCTATTATTAATTAGTGAAACATTTCACTGTCTTAAAATTGTGCCTGATACCTAAAGAGACATGTTACCTCCTTTATTTACTCTATTATATGTTCACTTCAATTAATTAATTCTATGTTTTTGTTGAATTATACTGGTATGTTATACGGTACTGCCCAGTTCTTTTTTATTTATCAGTTTATGCTTTTTCGTATTTATAATTGTATCCATGAAGTGTTGATAATCATAACTTTCACAAATTTTTTAAATTGTCACAAATTCACAAGCCAAATTTTTGTGTAGTGTCCAGTGACTTAAATTCCAAAAGTTTATTAAAATAAATATTATAAATGAACAATGATTAACTTGAACCAAAACTAATGATATATGAGAGATTATGGCTCAATAGAGTGAATGTTTATTATAGTCATGTTTGTCCTTTTTTGAAAAAAAGAATGGTTATGAGTTATCTCCTTGTACATGTTCAAGGGGAGGATGAAAGGCCACATTTAAGGCTGTTACTAAAAGAACCCAAGAATCAAATAAGTGTTTAATTTCCTATACTTATGGTTCTCTTGCAGTGACTTTTGGCTGAATATTGAGCCAGGAAATATGATCTAGATTCAGAAATGTCAGCACTGAATCACCAAAAAAGAAAATTAGATAGAAGTTGGGGGCAAATATTAGACTTGGATTAGAAACATAGAGAAGAGAAATACAAACCAGAATAATGTAAAAAGAGGGAGGCAAATTACAGCCATTGCAGAATCTGGTTCACAAGCTGCAATGCAGAGAATGGAATTAAGTACTGGACTTTTGCTCCCCAAATATTAGTGTAATTAATGTTCTTTCATTCCTTGTGACACCAGCTCAAAATAAAATGCGTCGCCATTGTGCTAAATCTGTTTATTTCCCAAAAAGTCTCACTAAGAGAGAATTACATTTCTTACATCTGTATATGACCATTTTCTCTGCACTAGCAATCAATTTTATTTAAAGAGTTACAGAATTAGCAAGTGGAATTTTCCACTCTTTGCCACCTCAAATCATAGTTTGTTACAGAAAACCTTTCTCATGGTTTTAACTTAAGAATTCTTAAGTTAATTCTTTTAACTTAAGAATTCCTCAAAGTATAAATCAGAGTGTTGAGCAGTGCTGTACCAATCATGTAAAATATGGTCACCATCTTGTCCACAGTAAATGTGGTTGGAGGAGGAGCATATATGAATATACTTGGGACAAAGAATAAGGTGACCACAATTATGGGGGAGGTTGCAGGTGGTGAGGGCTTTCTTTCTTCCTTCTGCACTCTGATTTCTCAGAGAATGTAAGATTAAAATATAGGAAATGATCAGGATTATGAAACTCACCCTGCATATGGCTCCACTATTAAAGACTATTTGTAGATTTTTGACATAAGGGTCCATGCAGGAAAGTTTCAACAGAGGTTGCATATCACAGTAATAGTGATCAATAACATTGGGACCACAGAAGGGTAAATTCAAAGCTAAGAAAATCTGTGCTAAAGAATGGATACAAGATCCTGCCCAGGCCAGATTCACCAATACACCACAGATATGTCTATTTATGATGCTTGTGTATATCAGGGGCTTTCAAATGGCCACATAATGATCAAAGGACATAAGGACAAGCAAAAAGATCTCCATGCATGCAAAAAAGTGAAATGTAAAGGTTTGGGTCATGCACCCATTGTAGGAGATGACTTTCTTCTTAGATACAGCATCTTTAATCAACCCTGGTGTTGTGGTTGTGGATAAATAGGTATCAGCAAAGGATAAGTAAAAAAGGAAGATATATATGGGGCTCATAAATATCTGACTGTATCTGATGGCCATCAAAATATATAAATTTGCAAAAAAAATGCAAGGTAAAGAAATAAGAATACTGCAAACACTATTTCCTCCTTTGAATGTTCTCTGTTAACCCAAACAGAATGAACTCCTTTACATTGTTATTTAGGTCCATGGTTACCGTAGTTGGGGAAATCACACAGCTGAGAAACGGATTATCTGCAAAGAAAATTGAGAGTGTTGATGTGACAAGAACAATGGCTGTGGACTCCAGATTACTACTTTATAGTTCTAAATGATGGACAACAAATCTCAATGGTTCCTAAAGATTGTCATATATTAAAATCACATGGGGATTTTTTTAAAGTCTGATTCCCAGTCTTTAACTATGGGGACTTCTCGGGTGGAACAAGATTTGTGTGTGTGTGTGTGTGTGTGTGTGTGTGTGTGGAAAAAAATAAAACAATTGGGTGATTGTGCTCTCTGTCAAGGTCTGAGAATGGCTGAATTTTCTGTATGACATTAAGCAAGTTACTTTAATGACTTAAAACTTTTACTTTATTAGAAAACTGGAGATTTTAATAGATGCTTTAAATGTTGTATATGTATTTAATACATATGTGCATAAATATTGTTCTCAATAACTGAAAACAATATTCTTATATAATTCAAAAATATTAAATTTGGAGATTCCCTCTTGAGAAAATTATTTCTTCATTTGCACACCTGCATCCATTATTCTTGATCTTTTTATTGTCTTTGTTGGGCTATACTTTAAGAAGAAATTATTTTTCCAACTTTTGGGTCATGGTGGCCATGCTACCTTCATTGTCATTTAGGAAATATGAGATGTTTAAATAAACATCAATTTAAAAAATATTTCTTAATTTCTGTATACATAGTTTTTTCCAATGTTCTTCACTTTTCTTTCATCATATAAGTATGCATATCTTTATAGGTACAATCAGGCTGCAAAATTATTATATAGGCAGATTTTAATTTGGGATTGTTAAAAGCAGTTTTCTTTGTCAATAAAAGGGATCCTTATGCATTATATGTTTTAGGAGTTATAAATTCACACAAAATTTATTAATTTTATCATTTAATTTTATTAAATTAGGGATTTTCAAATTTACATTCATAAAAAACATTTTATGAATCTTTTTCATTTGTAACCTTATCAGTATCTTAATAATTCATCAAAATGTATTTAAATGGAATTACTGTAGCAAAAGCGATGAATATTTACATAATTTTTGGTAACTATTATCAACTAGCCTTCCAATTTGGTTTTATCTGAATTTATTACAATTATTTTAATTATAAAATGAATATATTTCCATATTAAACATTCAAAGTTTACAGTAGGCTACAGGGTGAAACATAAAATTGTCGTTTCAAATCTTACTGTTTCCCAATCCCACTCCCCAGAGGTAATTGTTAATTTCTTACATAATATTACATATTTTTCAGATTATACATTTACAAAATATTTGTCTTAATATCCTTTTCTATATACATGTGGTATCATTATTTTCCATGTTTCTACAAATATACATATATGATATAGTTTTCTAAGGAAAACAAATTTGGAATATTATTTTCTCTGTTTTATTAGTAAAGTGAAATCATGATATACATTTTTTTAATACTGGTGATAGAATACTGTTTCTTCATGTTTTTCTTCTTATATATTATCCATCTGGTTTACATAATGTTTACACATCAGTTTTTTTATAACTAAGTTTTGAATTTTTCCTATTTTTTTCTTTTCATTTTTATAGAGTTCAGATTATTACTTTTATTACTTGAGTCAACATGTTTATTTTCCATGTGTTTTTATTATTGATCTCAAATGATCTGGATTTTATTTTCATATGGGTTTTAGATACTGTTCCTTTTTTCTGAATAATCAGGAATCCATCAATGAATCAATAACACCATCAAGTGATTTATATATTAATAAGAACCTACTTATATCTGCTGTGGCTGAAGGGAAAGATATCTTCAACTTCTTTACAACTGAATTTGAGGGATAACATATTTCAAGATAAGATCTTATTTACTCAAGAAATAGACACAAATATATCACCTAGTACCAAATGTTGTGAATACAAAAGTTGAGCATTTCCTACAGAATGAGTTGACTGGTTAGTGAAATTTCAAAATGAGAAAGAAGTGGAGTTATGCTTTTAAATGTGTAAAACTGAAGCTTCTAACTCTAAGGAAACTTGGGTTTTCAATAAGCTTCTATTGGATTTCTCTGTTGAGAATATTTCAAAAATAGTACTAAATTGTCCATTTATTCTAATAAAACTACATGATCTCAATAAAACTGCAAGATTTTTAAAGTCCAGCTTCAATAATGTTAGTTCAATGTGATAACATTAGTTATATTATGATAATAGCTCAGAATGGCAGTTCCAATTATCTCTGAAAAGTTTAAAAAAGAAAATGATTTAATTATAACAGGTTCAATACATTTGGTTCCTAAGGGAGGCTAAAGACCAAAAATTGGTGTCCTTGGATGTGAGGAGAGGAGCAGTTAGGTGAGAAAAGTGAGTAAAATATTGTAAGAGAAAAAAGCATGGATTGCTTCAGGTATGCACAGAGATGAAGAGAAAGTTATCGTCCCTTTGGGAACTACACTCTTATTAAATCAAAAAGTTATGCAAATTTGCTTTGAAAGTTCACAACTTTTACTATACACTTATTGTTTATTTATGTTCATTTATAAATGATATAGTAATAATAATAATAACAGGCTGGGTTAGGGTGGAAATACACCAAATATAAGATACTTCAGTTAGTAGTAATATTTTGAGGATGTTCTTTAATCATTAGTTAAAAGTGTTTCATAACAATGCAAGGTATTGGTGGTAGGGTGAGGTGAGGTATGAGAGTCCTGTATGATGTTATATATGTTTGTTTGATAAATTCACAGGTGTTACTATACACTTATTGTTTATGTATGTTTATGTATGAGTGATATACTTGAATAATTTTTTTTTTTTTAATGATAGAGATAAATTTGTGGACAGAAAATGGACAGCCGCAAAAGCCAGGTCAAACAATTCTATTGTTTTAGTAAGCAAAGAGAAAATTTATGGACATAAAGATAGGAAATCAAAATTTTAGCAATGTATATGATTTGTCTCAAAATACCACCTCATAATTTTATCATTTAATCCAGTCACTATATCCTAATACTTTGATTATACTACAATTTTGATTTGGGTGGGCATCCCAGGATGTAGGATATTCTTTTCTACTTTTTAACATCTTTAATTGCACTTTCTACCTGTCTGCATTTTAACTAGTCCAAATTAATTAATCTGTTCCCAGAATTTTAAATTTGTGCCAAGTATTCTCCTTTTTTCCCCTAGAAAATGAATATCTACCTCCATCCCCTATGCATCTATATAACTATGAGCTTTATTAAATATGCTGAATTGAATAAGATGGTGCTAAATTATATTTTTTCTTGACTATTACCTTATAATCAATAACAATTTTCTCTCTTTGTTGCTTTATTTGACCTGCACATTTTTCTTGTAAAGTGTGATCATTTGTCTTGTTCATTTACATACAAAGTTTGACATTTGTTACAGTTTTGTTGAGTAAAGTTGAGCTAACACTAAGACAAAATGTTACTAGTTTGCTGCTCCCTCTGACATCCACACTACATGTCACATAAAGTATCAAATTCCAACCATCCATGTAAATTGCATCCTAGAAAAGAGAATTCATGAGACAGCTGAGAAGGATGCTTCGCTATCTGTCCTGTTCCCAAAATCAAGTTTTGTAAATTTTATTTTTGGACAATTAATAAAGTGGAAAACTAGTACATCATAAATGATATTAAAGAGAGTAAAGACAGAAACTAAATGAAGTCAGAGAAGGAGAGAAAGTAATGATAGTAAGCAGAGGAAAAATGAAAACAGACTTTTTACAAGGGAATTTGACCAAACATTCATCACAGATTTCAGCTTCTTTCCCCCTGTCCTCCAGCATTATCATTTTCTTCCAAATCAGAGAGGGGGTACAGTTGTGGGACATGAGCAAGGGTCACCATGGGTCTTTAAAACCGAAAACAAGGGTGTAAAAATGTGGGCTTATTTTATAGCCTGTCCCTGAAGTATCACTACTAACTTTAAACACTTCCAATGAGGGGACTCCCACGAATAGAAATTGCCAGGCTGGCCTCAGCACCATGGTATTGTTTATACTCTCTTGTGAGCTGAAAGGCTTGTGAGAAACAGTGTAGTTTACTCTGAGGCCAGGGAAGTCTGGGAATCATAGACAATTGTACCCTCCATTTTGGAAACACTCTCCAGGAGCATCATTTTCTGAGGAGAAAGACGGATTATAGAGTCCATCAAATCAGTCTTGAGGAGGCACCATGAAAACTATATTTCAGGTAGATTGAAAAAACTTACCTCAAGAGCAAATAGATGTCTCCCAATAAGTGTATTTTTCATATCTTCAACTTTAAATTACTTAAAAGGAGAATCATGATCTAGATAAAACATGCAAACTATACTTCATCGCAATTTAGTGATATTTTCTATCACAAGAAATAAGGAAATAAGGTACAGGAATAATCAAGTTGAATTCTGAAACAAATGAAAAGCAATAGCATCACACTGTTGAGCAGAGAATATTGCCTGAGATATTGTTGCAGAGAAATTTGAGCAAAGAAGCTTTGTTTTTATAGAGCCATATGTAAAAATACCATGCATTTTCCAACATGTATTCTTAGGACACATTCCTGAACAACATGGTGTTCCCACCATTTGAAGAGAAAAACTAAAATATGTGTAGATCTTATAGTCCCAAGGGATTTCTTAAAATCTCTTTATTTGAGGGCATTTACCTCAAGGCACTGTGAGTGCTAGTATATTGTGATCAAAGCAACCATTTTAGAAATGGCAAAAGGCATTTTGAATAGAATAGCAGGAGTGAGGTCAATCTTCTCTCACATCAAATTCTTTGCTTCTCTTATTGGAGTAAATTGTTGTTCAGATATCATTTATTCCCACTTCTTTCCTACCAGTACAAAAAGGCTATTTCTTCCCACCTTTTGAACAAAAACAATTGTGGGCAGAATTTCTAAAAGATTCCCTAAAGATGTCCTTCTTTGATCATCATGAATTAGATAATCATGTTTGTGATTATTATGTTATATGCCACAGTTGACCTAAAGATAGGGAGATCATCTGGGTTGGCCTGATCTAATTACATGACCCTTTAAAGCAGGGAGACTTTTCTGCTGGTGACAAAAGAAATCAGATTCAAAGCATAAGAAGGATTCAGTGTGTCATTGCTGGCTTTGAGGACAGAGGGGACCATCTGCAAGAAAAAGAGAGTGGCCTCTAAAAGCTGAAAGTAAGCCCTCAGCTATCAGCCAGAAGGAATGTGGGGACCTGAGCTCTAAAATCACAGGAAACTGAAATCTGGCATTAACATGAATGAGCTTCTTCCTGGGAGCCATCATTTGAGGGTTCAGCCTGGCCAACACCCTGACTTCAGTTTTTTGAGAGCCTAAGTAGTGAACTAAGTTGAGCTTGCTTGGACTTGAATCTACAAAACACTGAGATAATACATGGATGTTGTTTTAAACCTCTAAATTTGTGGTAATTTCTTATGCAGCAATAAAAATTAATTCAAGTGCAATCTTCTAATTTGTAGTAGGAGTGAAGTTTCATCTGAATATTGTATTGAAAGAAAATTTTTAAAATGTTGATTTATCTGGCTCTCTGCCAACTAACTTCATTGACTCTAATCTAGCTTACAAAAGCTTAACAAAGACCTTTGAACAAACAAACAAACAAAAAGATGCTGGATGAGCATAAAGAAGAATTTGAAAGCATACATAGAAAAATAACAGATTTTATGGGAATGAAAGTCATAACAAATAAAATTTTAAAAATACACTGGAGGCATATAACTGCAGATTTGCAGAGACAGATGAAAAAATCAGTGAGTTTGAAGACATGGCCTCTGAAATTGAACATATAAAACAACAGATAAAGAAAAGAATGCAAAAAATTGAACAAGATCTCAGGGAAATAAATGAAAGTAAGAGACATGCAAACATATGTGTCTTGGGTGTCCCAGAAGGAGTAGAGAAGAGGAAAGGGTTAGAAGAAATACTTGAATGTCGCTGGTCTCTCAGACTGAGGGTATGGCTAGCCCAGCTGCAGCCCGGGGGGCGACACAGGCAAAATATAAGCCGTTCGGCGTGCACTCCGAAAACGGCGAGGGTGAGGAGGTTCTCAGGGAGCGGCGCAGGGTTGGGGGCTCCCTGGTCTCCACGGCTCGGGTGTGGGGGGTATCTGGTAAGGACCGCGCGTGAATAAAAGACTCGAGTCCTCTGAGTGCGGGGGAAGAAAAAGAAGAGAGCGAGAGAGAGAGAGAGTGAGAGCTTTATTGAGGAAGTACAGTGCATATATACTCTTCAGGCTGGGGGCAGTCCCTCAGCCGATGGTGGAGGCTTATTATTGGGCAGTGGTTAGGGTCAGGGGTTGCTAGGGAAAGGGGCAGAATTGGGGGCGGCAAGGGGTGAAGCAAGGTTGTCCAAATAAGGCAATAACTGGGGCGAGAGCTCTGATTGGTGAGAAGGAACAAGGAAGAGGGAGAGAGGGAAAAGGGGAACGGGGGAGGGGGTTATGCCGCGCGGGCGAGGCCAAGGCAAGGCTTGCGGCTTGCAGATATGGCAAGGCCTGTGACTTGCAGATACTGCATCTCCACCCTTTTTTCTTTTTTAGGCCAACTGATAGGGAGCTGGGCCTGTCTTAGGTCATAGCCGGCTGAGGCACTAGTAGCTCTTACCCGTCTTTGGGCTATCCCAGTAGCAGCTGTGCATGAACAGTAGGGACTGTGCCTGTCTTAGGTCAGAACCATGCAGGAAAGGGGGGCTGGATCTTACCCGTCTTTGGAGACTCTAGCAGCAATGATTGAGCCAGGCGCCATGGCAACAATCGGCTAGGTTCCTGTCTTAGGTTGTCCAGCGGTGCTAGTATAAGGTTCAGTTGCCCGTCATAGGACAACAGCCCAGCGAAGCAACAGCGGCTGGTGCCCTGTCTTAGGTTGGCTACCTTTTGTGCCTGGCTAGGTTGCCCGTCATTGGCTCACCAGTTCAGCTCTATCTTGGCCAAATCGTAATAGGTGGAGAGGTTTGTTTGGAAAGGGAGGAGGGACAGGGTAGGGGCCTAGAGGGGTGAGTGATCGGCATGGATTGGGTGATTGAAGGATTGGTTGTTGTTGGAGAGATGTAGATAGTTGACTTCACGGGTTTGGACTCGCTGATAACGGACGGTCATTGGCTTGTCGAAGAGAGAGTTACGGATCGCCTGTAAAAGTTTTTTAAAGAGGGTAGGTCCTAGAGAGAGAAGGAGCAGAATGAGTATTAAAGGGCCAAGGAAGGGGAGAAGGTAAGGGAGGAGTTTGTCAAATCCCCAGGAGGTCCAAGTGTTGTTACTAAGGGCTTCATACTCCTTTTTGCGCTTAGCCAGGCCTTCTCTCAGCTGGGCCATGTTGTCCTTTATGAGGCCGGAGTGGTTGGCATAGAAGCAACATTCTTCTCCTAACGCGGCACACAGCCCCCCCTGTTTTAGGAAGAGGAGGTCGAGTCCTCTACGATTTTGGAGGACTACTTCTGACAGAGAGTTTAAGGATTTTTCCAGATGAGAGATAGAAGTTTCTATACGGGCAATATCTTCATCCACAGCCATACGCAAGGAGGAAAGAGCGGTTTGTTGTGTGCCGAGAGCAGTAGCTCCGAGGGCGATCCCACCAACACCTAGGAGTGAAGCAAGAGTTATAGCGGTGATGATCTTATGTTTTTGTACATTGACCGGGAGTAGTTGATGCTGCCAAAATGCAAGAAATTGATCGTTAGTGTGGAAATAAATGCGGGGAAGAATGGTAACGAGCACACAGGTTTCTCCACTGGTGTTGAGGGTGGCGACGCTCAGGCACTGTGTTAGACCTGTTGAGGAGCACAGCCATTTCGTATCGTTGTGGGGGATCAAAAACTTGGCATTTGAATTTGGGGATACGGTATGGTTGCAGAGAGACCGCATGGAGGAGGTGGCGGTGCCATTAATCTTAACTACACAAAGCCCACTACGAAAGACAGACTGTATAGTCAGGCCCCTAGTATGATTCCATTTGCAAGAGGCAGGGCTCTCTTCCGAAGAATCCTTATAGGAGGCATTAACAGCAATCGCCTCGTAGTAGGGCAAAATGGAGGAGAGACACAACCAGCAGTCTTGGGTGAGATTGGGATTGGAGGCATTTAAATGGGTAAAAGAAGCATTGAGGAGAGATAGAAACAGGTTGGCAAGCGAAAGGGGGACATAGGGTGGTTTAGGCGGAGCGAAGGGAGTGACGGAGGGAGCATGAGTTGCGTTAGATGAGTTAGTATGAGTTGCTTGAGAGGGTGAGGGTGGAGGAGAGGAAACCGGAGGCCTAGAGGACGGGGTTGGGGCCAACCGGTATTGGGCCATGATTTACCCCTGCCCATTCTTTTTTTATAAGCAGGAGTGTGCCAGGGTCAGAGCCGGATACATACAGCCTGATTCC
>JAKSZT010054444.1:46007-64282 GCA_026826555.1 Tolypeutes matacus | reverse complement strand
TTTTTTTTTTTTTTTGTAATTTTAAGCAAAGCTTTTTAAATTGCAAATGAGACACACTTATTTCACTTTTGACAATATGGATTTATTATACTGGCACACAGAGAAATTAGAAAACCATCTAAGCATTTCTACAGACAATAGAATTTCGTTGCTATCAAGACCAACAGATCTTATGGAGAATGAGAACGTGCCACGGCATCATTTGTGTTACATCCTGAACTCTAATTATGATTATTTGGGCCTGATAATAAGGAAGAGCTGAAATAACTGTGACTTTAACAAGGTAGAGGTTTTTTCATTTGTTTGTTTTCTGTCTTCAGAGGTTATCTGAATTTGGTTCCAAACATTTGGGGGCACTGGTTCCTACTGCTCAGTGATGATTTGCTCAAGGCTTCCACACTTGTGGTCTGCTCATGTTCACAAGGTAGCTTTATATTTCCAGACCACTTGTCAGAATTCTAGAAAGCATAAAAGAGAAGGGCCTAAGGGAGCTTGAATTCTGCTTGAATCATCCTACTTCTTACATGTCCCCAGAAATGACTTAAATTCTATATTAATGGTCACCTTAATTTTCAATAGATATTGGGAAATCTAATCATGTAAATAGGCTTTGCTTCTCTCCACAAGGCCAGATGTAGACTATCAGGTGAATGGCTTGTCTTTATTCCAGGGCCTTTTCTCCTTCCTCACAACCAAGCTCTCTTACTTCCCAGGGCTCCAGCTCAAGACTCCAACATCAAAATTTCTCCCTCTGTCCTTTGCCTTGCTTTTTATCTTCAATTCCCCACCCACCAAGGGGTGGGGCTCAATGTCATACTGATCTGAGCCAATCAAAGCCCCAATTATAACTTAATCATGCCCAGATGAACAGATCAGTTTATAAGCATAATCCAATATCCATTTTTGGAATTCATAATTACACCAAACTGCCAGATGCGACAACCTGTGAAACCATCTGGTCCAGAGGCCCTATTTTTCATATGTAAAATTAGCACAATTCATAATACATGAGCTTCAATATAGAATGCAGAAATTGACATTAGATATTTGAATGATATCATTCCCAAGAAAGATGCTGACAATATCTGCTGTTTCCATTCTCACCTGCCTCATCAATGTAATGCATGTTACCTGGTAATAAAAAGGCCAGAATACATTGTTTTCTTTGACAAAAACTTCATAAAATCTTTTTACAATTTCTCTCTTTAAATCAGCTTCCAAACAAAATATTATCTGCCCCTAATATGGGAGGAAATAGGTGGTCAAACAAACTTATAGTTCCTGCCCATCCTATTTAGCCTGGTTTCATAGGGGCTAGATCAAGAAGACTGAGTATTCTCCACTGGTAAAACATATTGTATCAATAACTTTGTATCCTGATTTTAATCCCTATTATAATTAAACAGCAATTGTTTTTATTTTACGATCTCAAATTCTGCCTAATCATAGCACTATTCATGAAATAATATCAAGAGTATGTTTATAACAAAGTTAATTAACTTAGAGCCTTACTTCTAGATATTTCGTTAATTTTCAAATTTATATAGTAATATCTAGTGTTATTTTGTCTGTAAGTTTCCTAAACGCAGGGAAAATTATTTAATCGCCTTTGTGCCCTCTGTTCCTTACACAATGTTTGGGATATAGAATCCACTCCATAAAATAACTGGTATTTTCTTTTTCTGTTCAAGTCAGAATTTTTACTGATCATTTTTTATGAACTCTATGTTACAGATATATACCACATTACTTTGATATTTGCTATAAACATTTACTTTATGTTATTTATGTCATAATCATAAGTCTTTTATACAGAGATGTTATGCTTTAACATTATTTTACTTTTTATTTGGGCTATCATAGAACATTTGAAAAGTTCCATTTCCATTAATGATTTTATACATTTTGGCCTCTCCTTTTTTCTAATAACTTTTCAAAAAAATCACTTTTCCACTCATTTAGAATTTAATTTTGTTTGTTTTGAGGAAATATTTGTCTATTTTCCCCAATTAGATAAAATATCTGGCTAAGATAATTTACTAATCATTAATTATGTTCAGTAACTTAATGTGTCATGTTTATATATCTAGAAGATTCAAATATTTCTTATGTTTCTTAAATTTTAGAGGGGTTTATTCCTCTATCACCCATATGTCATTGTAGTCATTAAGATTTTTAATGTGCATTTATACCTTTTAGGAATAGATCTTCTCCCTTAATTAGTCATTTTCCACATTTTTCTTGCGTTTCTTAAACATTGATTCTTTCTGATAAATTTGAGGGTCATTTTTTAAAGCTTAAGATATTCCCATAAAATCTTATTTAGAATTTTACTATTGGACATATTGATTTTGAGGAAGATAGCATGTTGCAATGTCTAGTGTCCCCTTCTGGAATGAGATGTGTTGGAAAGGCTTGATTTATAGTCTCAACACAAATTTGTAATCATCATTATAACACACATGGGTCTGTATCTGATCACTTATGAGCCTATATCCAGCCACACATTCATCTTTATCTGACCTTACACATAATTATAAAAATGTAGACTCCTACTAAGGGCATATGAGAGTTCTAGTTGCTCCACATCCTCATTAACATTTGGATTATCTGACTTTAATTTTGTCTATGATAGTGTTTGTAAGGTATATCACACCAAGGTTTTAATTTACATTTCCTAGAAAACTAAATATGTTGAGAGCTTCATGTCTATGTGTTTCTTGGTTATTCTTGGTTTGACTTTTTAAGTTTTCAGATCATTCAAAACAAACGGCTTATTTTGATTTGTAAGAATTCTTTATGTATTCTGGATACAAGTCTTTTTTTTTACATCTACATATTGCAAATATTTCCCCAATATATGGCTTGCCTTTTTATATCATTAACAGTTAATTTTGAAAATTCAAAAATTTTTATTTTGATGAAGTATAATTTATCAATTTTTATTTTTTTTCCAGGAAATCTTTATAAACTTAAGTTCACAAAAGTATTTTTCTATGTTTTCTTCTGGAAGCTTTATAGCATGAGGTTTTACTTCAAGATCTGTGATTATTCATTGTTTAATTTTTTAAAGGAGTTACCAGGGACTGAACCTGGGACCTCATATGTGCAAAGCAGGCATCAGCTACTGAGTTCCACCCAATCCATCCATGATTATTCTTGAATTATTTCCTGTATATTATGATAAGTTATGGTTGTAAGCCACTTTTTTCCATATGAATATTCAGTTCTTCCCTCACTGTTCTTTAGAAGTCTTTTCTTTCCATATTTATTTACATTGGAAACTTTGTTGAAAATATATTAACATATAAGCATGGATCTATTTTGTAGACTCTGTATTCAATTTTACTCATCTATTTGTCTAAAATTACAGTAATACCACGAATTCTTGTTTAATGTAGCTGTATAGTAAACCTTAAAGTCTTGTGATGTGACCCTACAATCTTCTTTTCTGATTAGTTTAGCAGTTGTAGGACTCTTTCATTTTAACACAATTTTATAATCTCCTTGCTCATTTCTCCTGTTCAGGTATGTATTCATGTATAACAAACAATCCTAAAACTTAGCTGCTGAATCAAGAAGTATTATATTAGATCCCATAATTTCTTTGAGTTAGCAATTTAAACACAACTTGACTAAACAGTTCTGCTTCATGTGGCATGACCTAAGTTCCCTCTCTGATATTCAGCTAATGGCTGGGATTTTATGGAAGGTCCAAGAAAAGTTTCCTCATATGAATAGTTAGTACCTTGTCAGAGATGGTTATAAGGCTGGGTTTGTTAGGTCCCTCTTCCTCTCCATGAAGATGTAGGGCATATAGGTGAGGTCTTTCCAGCAAGATTGTCAGATATCTAAAATGGCAGCTCAGGACTCAAATGGAGGAGGCAAACACTGCCAGGCTGGTTAATAGATACTCCTAGAACCTACCCAGCATCACATTATCATATTCTATTAAATAAAGCAACCATAGGCTTGCCCAGATTCAAAGATGGAAAAATTGATTGCACATCTTGAGTGAGGAGTGGTAGAATGAGATGGAAAATAACATGAGTGGAGATGCTGTTGTATTCAATTTTAGAAAATACCATCTGTCTCAGTTCACCCTCGAGCAATAAAAATACACATACCTCATATGCACAAAATACACTCATCCATTCCCCAAGATCTCTCCCTGACACATTATGGCATCAACTCGAAGATCAGGATCTTAACTGATAAATCCAGAACAGGTGTGGATTAGTTTACTTGGGTCCAGTTACTTTGTACAGTTCCTCAATGATGGTTCCCCTTTCTTTAAAGATGTATGAATTAGAGATCTGCTGTCTCTTTCACATGCCCAGGCAACAGTGGGGGCCCAGGAATATATACTCCTGTCTTAAAGGGTGGCAAACAGAAGGTAATGGTTCTTCTTCTAATGCAATCCTCTTAAATTTCTATCTTCTATCAAACTCTTCATAATTCTTCCATCTTCTACCCATTACCCCATCCCAAAGCTGTTTCCACATTTTTGGTGTTTGCAATAGCAACACACCACTCTCATGGTATCAAAAGTTGTTTTAATTGCTTAGGCTGTTCAAGCAAATACAATGAAATTCTTCAGGCTAAACAATGGGAATTAATTTGCTCATGGCTTGAGGCTGGGAAAATGTCCACATCAAGATGTCATCTAAGTGATATTTTCTTCCTAAAGAATGTGGTGTCCTAGGGCTGACTTCTGGTGATTCTTGGCTACTTTGTCACATAGCAAGGAACCTGGTCTCTCCCCTTTCTTCTGGGAGAGATCAATGCCCAGCCTCTTGCTTCCTCTGTCTTTCACTTCAATATCTGAACCTCATTCTTCTCATAAAGAATTCCAGTAACAGGATTAAGACCAATCCTGATTGAGCTGGGTCACATCTTAACAGAAGTAACTTCATCAGAAGAGTCTACTAAACAATGAGATCACACCCATAGGAATGCAGTAATTTAAGAATAAGTTTTTCTGGGGTCCATACGGGTACATACCACCACAGTAGTTATCCAAGAAGGATCAGTGGAAAATCCTTTTGTCTCATTATTTGTAACCTCTTTGAACTGCATGAGAATCTGACAAGTATTTTGCAAAATTTATATGAGCAAAATCATGGCCATTCTGGACTGAAAGAGACAGAGAATGGGTGGATTGAAGGAAATATGACTTTAATGTCAGAACCATGGAAGCAGAATTCTGGAATAAAAAGTTTTCCTTGGACCAAGAGAAAAGACCCACCCATGTGTGTGGTGAAAGAATGTCACCTCTGCCCTTAAAGGGGGCAAGTCTTCTGCCCTGGTTCATTGAAAGTGTAGGCCTGCAAATTGATGTTCAGGGAGAGTGCCACCACCCTAATGCTAGGGCTTGTGCCCTAGCATTCTTGGACAGGCAGAATGCCATTCTGGTGCTCAGAGAGGGTAGGTCCTATTATCTAGCATTCTTAAAAAGCCTGGCTGCTGCACAAACATTTAAAACAGTGGAACTGCTGCTCCAGCAGGTCTGGAGAACAAAGTATGACTCCACAAATGACTCTCAGGCCTTGAGATCTAATGGTGCTTACCACAGTGTTTTAGACTTTCTTGGGACCTGTGACCACTATTTTCCTTGAAAATTGTTCCCTCTGGAATGAGAATGGATATTAGTCAGGCAAAGAGTTAATGATGCAAACTACCAGAAATCTGTTGGCTTTTATAAAGTGTATTTATTTGGGGTACAAGCTTACAGTTAGAAGACCCTAAAAGAAAAGTGGTGATTTTGATAAATGTATCTGGATATCTTAAAGAAGATGATAGAGATTTGAGTTTCCAATTAAAGTAACAAGATTGTAATAAATCATAAATTGGAAAAAATCAAAACTTAGCTTAAAATGTTGCAATGGTTCTCCATTTCATTAGATAAAATGCCAAACTCCTTACAGTTGCCTAGAAGATTTTATCTGTTCCGGATTACTGTGAATTTCCTGAGTTCTCCTCTTGCTCACTCAGCTCCAGTCATACTGGGCTCCTTACCCTTCTCTGAACACAACAAAATATCTCCTGCCTCAATCCCTTCACATGTCCTAGTTGACTTGGACCATTCTTCCATGTTTCATGGCTAACTTGCATCTCTCCTTCCTACTGAATCCTATTCTGCCTATTCACCCTCCTCCATCAAATTTTTATTTTGATATCCCTTATCACTTTCTGTTATACAATATCACATTTATTTATTGTAATTTTGTCTTCCTCCTCTAATAGACTGTAAGCCAAGAGAAAGAGAATATTTTTTTTTCTTTTTAGTTCACTGATGTTTCACTATCATCTAGAACAGCTTGCAGTGGGAACTCAATAAATATGTGTTGAATAAATGGAAAATGAGTATATTCCCATATTCAAATTTAAATATATCATTAATATTGACCCCTACAATGTTAACTTTAGCCAAATTAATGTAATTATTGCTGAGATTAAACCCTAGATCATGATAATAACTACAATTTATACTTTGACATAACTCAAAGGGGATATTTCAAATAAATTCTATATACTATTTAATTTTCCCGTCTATAATAAAAAGTAAAATAGTAAATAAAGCCATTGTTCTTTCACTCCTCATTCTACATTCTTTCTCTTATCTTCTGCAAAAATAAAAAAAATAAAAAAAATAAATGCTGCTTTCAGTGAACTGATTTTTATTCTGAAGTAATTTTTGATACCAATAAAATAATCTATCACAACAATTTTCCATTTTATTAGTTGGATTTGAATTTGGCCAGAGTTTTTGAATTATTCTTGCTGATCTCATCTTATTAATATTCAATTTTAATGGTCAGAGTTTAAAGCAGAGCTCTAAATTACATGTGAGAAAAAGATTAAAACTCTAAATAGTTCAAACCTCAGTTGTCATCTATTACCAACTCAAAGGTTCCCATGATTGCATGATAAAACTTAACTGTTTCAACAAATCTCTGACAGTACTTTGGCAGAACCTGGAGTCCAGTTAGATAACCCAGTCATTCAATGTACAATAAATATTTAATGAGATCCCATGGTCAACTCATCTCAGAGCTTGAAGGAACCTCAAAGTATCATTGACTTCCTTGCCTCTAGGCAGTTCAATGATCTCCTTGAAAACTACACTCTGAAAAATTTCCCCAATTTTCCAGGGAAGCTTGATCATTGCTTCACAGCTAGGAGCTAGTTTAGAGTTTTCTCACTGAGAAGTCTGATGCAGAATCACTTTCATCTGCTTTTCTTATTCCCCAGGCCAAGGAAGCTTATGGCATTACTGTACTCTGTTTTTAAAGGAAAACAACTTTAAACCTGTCATTAAGAGATTTGGATTCTAAGCTCAGTTGTATTACTAATCAGCTATGTGAGCTTTGGTGAGGTATTTTCCTTCTCTTCGTCAATTCCACATACTACAGGAGGGTGAATAAGAATATTTAAATAATTTTCATTACTTTCTCTGAGCCAGGGAATCTTTTTTCATATATGTGATCTCTTTTCATCTTTACAGAGACTTTCTAAAGCTAAGCTTTTGTATTCTGATTTAACAGATGGAAAACTGAGAATCAGAAATTTTGTGACTGACCTAAAACTTCCTCAAGATTCTACCATCCATTTCTGATGCAAAAACTCAGATTTTGGGACATGATTTTCTCAAAGAAGTTTCTCTATGATTGTTGGTTGCCACTAGGCTCATCAGCAAAATTGCAAACATGGTGCAATGTATTCATGTCATTATTCCGTCTACATTTCTATCTTCTACCTCTCTTCCCCACCCTCACCCCAAACTTATACTTCATCATTGCCTGTACCAAGCAGTCAATGGCATACCAAACAGGTACTGTGTAAGTCAGAGTTCTAGGTAATAATTTCCCAGGTAGGGAAGTAACTTTGTAATTTAATCAGTCACTCCTTTAATAGCTGGCAACCACATTACAAGCAAAAATCAAACTTTATTCCCTGAGTGTAGAAGAGCATATACTCTCAGAAAAATCTTTAAAAACTAAAAGAAAATACAAAAGACTAGTATTCAATAATTCCTTTACCTTTTAATACTCTCCCCTCTCTCCTTTCTATACTGAAGTAAAAGCATAGATGAGATTAGAGTGGAAAACTTTAATATTAATAATGTTTAAAAATAAATTACTATTATAATTATTCTTAGTTACATTTTACAAAGAAGGAAATTGCAAGTTAAAGAGTTAAAGAAACTGAATTAAATTCACACACAGGTATGTGGTGGAGCCAGTACTCAAGTCTATCATGCATATTACACATTTATTTACCTTTACCTGGCCGCAAAGATTTTCATGACTCTAGACGAGACATGCTTAAGCAAATCACAAGGAGAAGGGAATGAGGTTTCTTCACTCTCAGCAACTGAGAGTGAGTTTCAGTTTAACTAATTGTCTTAATGGTTTACTTTGGCACTCAGAGAGTCTTTGTAACTCAATGGACAATCCTTTGGGACTGCATACAGAGTATGTAGCTATTGAAGCTAAAACCTTGCCTTCAGGTTTTGTGGTAATTGCTATAAATATCCAATACAATAAAAAGAGAAACATTTAGCTCACACTTTCCCAAAAGAGAACTGGTGGGAACAGAGTTTGCTTCAGAGGTGTTTGTCTCTCAGAGCACAGGAATAGTTTCTTCATATAAGGATGTTTTCAGAATCTGTATTGAGAAACTTCCCCTGTTTTCAAACACCCCCTCCTGTACCATGCATCCTGTTGTTTTGTGTAACTCATTGCTCCTGAGGAGGAACCATGAAAATTTGGGCTGCTAGCAGAATCTCCTCCCTCCATATACTCCCCAATCCCCACAAACTCCTCTGATAGAAAATATTGGTAAATTTCAAGAATTATAGTTTGGGTGTTTTATCCAAATTTCATGATTCACATTCTAAGTAAATTACATTTGAAAATATGAAAAATATACTCATTGGAAGACATCTATTTCCTCTTGAGGTTTTTCAATCTGTTTGAAAAATAGTTTTTATGATGTCGCTTCAAGATTGATTTCATGGACTCTATATCAGTCTGTTTCCTCAAAAAAAAGATGATGCTCCTGAAAAGTATTTCCAAAATAGAGAGTGACAGTTGCCCAGGGTGCCCAAGCCTTCCCTGATCTCAGAGTTTCTCACACTTTTTCTCACAAATTTCTATGCTCACTGGAGAAAGTAAACTACACCGGGGTGAATAGGCTAGCTTAGCAGTTTATATTCTTTTGGGTTCCCTCATTTGAAGAGTTTAAGTTTAGTGGTGGTGTTTCAGGGATAGGGTATAAGATAGAACTGTACTTCTATACTCTCATTCTGGGTTTTAAAGACCCATAGTGACCTTTGCTCATGTTCCACAACTGCACCCCATCTCTGTTTTAGAAGAAAGTTATAATGCCGAGGGGGGGTGGAAATAAGCTGACATCTGTGATGAAAGCTTGCTCAAATTACCCTTGTAAACTCTCTTTTCTCATCTCTCCTCTACTCACTATCATTCCACTCTCTCCTTTGACTTCATTTGGTCCCTGCCTTTTCCTCATTTATTATCATTTATTATGTGCCTAGTTTTCGCTTTTTAAATTGTTAAACAATGAAATGTACAAAACTTGATTTTGGGACCAGGACCCAGGAAATTAAGTTATGTGTTGGCATCCTCTGCTGCCTCATGAATTCTCTTTTCTAGCATGCAATTCACATGGATGGTTGGGATTTGATGTTTTATATGACAAGTAGCATAGATGTCAAAGGCAACAGCTATTTAGTAACATTTTGTTCTAATTGGAACCCAATTTTACTCAGCAAAACGAACTGTATCATAGGTCAAACTTGTATGTAAGTGAACAGGACAAACTATCATACTTACTTTACAAGAAAAAAAAGGTCACATAAAATAAGAAAAAGAAAAACCTTAATGAATATAAGGTAAACTCAAGAATAAAATATAATTTAGAATTATCTTGCACAATATACATCAGATTTAATAAACCTTATAGTTATATAGATGCATAGGGGATAGAGGTCAGTGTTTATTTTCTGGGGGCAAAAGAGATTTGGTCATATATATAGATTTCTGGGACCAGGTTAAGGTTAATTTAATGGTTAAAATTCAAACAAATAATAAGGAAAATTAAGGATGTTAAATAAGAGAAAATAGTATCCTCCATATTCAGAGCCCTCCCCCCACCCCCAAATCAGAACTATTGGATAGGACAGGGGTATTAGGAAATAGTGGTGGAATCAAATGATATAATTCTGAGGTGGTATTGTTCTGAGACAAATCATACACATTGTTCAAGTGTTGATTTCCTATCTTTATGTCCTCAAAATTTCTTTTGGCTGTACATTTTTTGCCCACAAATTTATCTCTATCAATTTTTGATTTAGTAAGAGTGGAGTTCTCAAAGAAAAGTTAACCATTTCTTCACCTGTATATTTATGTGAAACAATCTGTGCTTTTCTCTTATAATCTTTTACTGACTTTTCTCATCTAACTGCTCTTCTCCTCACAGCCAAGGATACCAACTTTTGGTCTTTAGCCTCCAGATGACCTGAATGTATTCAAATTGTTATAATTAAATCATTTTCTCTTTCATACTTTTCAGAGATAATTGAAACTGCCATTCCTAGCTTCTATTTCTCATACTATAACTAGTGTTATCACATTGAGCAATGTTATAGCAGCTGGGCTTCAAAATTTTTTCAGTTTTAATGTCATTATGTAGTTTTATTAGAATAAGTGAATAATTTGTTACTATTTTTGAAACATTCTCAACAGATAAACCCAGTAAAATCTTATTGAATACCTGAGTTCCATCAAAGTCAGAAACTTCAGTTTTTCACATTTAAAAGCATAACTCCACTTCTTTCTCATTTTGAAACGTCACTGGCCAAATAGTCATTCTGTAGGAATCTCCCAGCTTTTAAAATCACAATTCATTTGGTACTAGGTCATACAATTATGTATATTTCTTGTGTAATTAATGAACTTATCTTGAAGTATGTTATCTCTCGAATTAAATTGTAAAGAAGTTGAGGACATATTTCCCCTCAGCCACAGCAGATATGAATAAGTTCTTACTAATATATGATAAATCATTTGATGTGTTATTGATTCATTATTCCTGATTAGTCAGAAAAAGGAAAACTATCTCAAACTCATGAAAATAAAATCCAGATTATTTGAGATCAATACTAAAAAACATATGGAAAATAAAGATGTTGATATAACTAAAGAAGTAATAATCTGAACTCTATAAAAATGAAAAAAAAAAAACCAGGGAGTTCAAAACTTAAAGATACCAAAAAACTGATTTACAAATGTTATATGTAATTCAGATAAATAAAATATAATAATAAAAATATAAAGAAACAGTATACTATCACCAGGAATAAACGAAATGTGTATCATGATTTCACTTTACTAATGAAGCAAAGAATATTCCAAATTTGTTTTTCCTTAGAAAACTCTACCATATTCCTATATTTGTAGAAACATGGAGAATAATGATACCATTTATACATAGAAAGAAATATTTTTAAAAATGCTATATAAATTAGAAGCCTGTAAAATCTGTAATATTATGTAATGAATTAACAGTTACCTCTGTGGAGTGGGATTTGGAAATATGTTTTGAAAGGACAATTTTATGTTTCAACCTCTGAACTACATTAGATGATTAATATGGAAATATATTCATTCTATAATTAAAATAATTATAATAAATACAGAAAAAAAACACAAATTGGAAAGCTACTTGATAATATTTACTAATAATTAGGTAAATATTCATCTCTTTTGCTTCAGTAGTTCCATTTAAATATATTTTGATGAATTATTAAAATACTGATAAGTCTACAAAAGTTATTTTATGAGTTAAAAATTGAAAAGCCCTTAAATTAATAAAAAATAAAAGACAACATTTGATATTAATAGATTTTTTTATTGAATTTATAACTACAAAGAGCATAATTACATAAATATGCCCTTTATTTACATGGAAAAGTCTTAAAAATCCAAAATAAAAATCAGCATATATAATAATTTTGTAGTATGATTGCTTTCATATAGATTCATATATATATATGAAGAAAGAATAGAGAAGCATAATGGAGAAATATATGCATGGGTAATTCTGAAATGCTTTTTAAATTGATGCTTCAAGAGAAACAAAAATTGGAAGAAAACAAAGCCTCTGAAAGACAGTGGTAAGAGAATTATATGTGAGTAAAGATATTATTCAGGTTATATAAACATATAAAGTAGTACATCAAGTTGGATCTTTAGGATGTGAAATGTAATATCATGCATCTAGCATGAACCAGGCATGATTTCATGTACATAGTAATTTCCCTCAATAATTCCAGGATCAATAATTTAATCAAACATCTCATATATCCTGAATGACAATGAAGGTAACATGGCCATTGTGAGCCAAAAGTTGGATAAATAATTTCTTCTTAAAGTATAGCCAACAAAGACACTGAAAATGTCAATAATAATGAATGCAAATAGGTGCACAAATGAAGAAATATTTTTCTCAAGAGGGAATGTTCAAATTTAATACTTTTGAATTAAATAAGAATATTGTTTTTTAGTTATTGAGAGCAGTATCTATGCACATATATTATATACATATGCATACACTTAAAAAAAGTGTCTGTTTAAATCTAGTTTTCTCATAAAGTAAAAGTTTTAAGATATTAAAGTGACTTATTTAAGGTTATACTAAAAAAATATCAGCAATTTAAGAAACTGACAGAAAGCACAATCACCTAATAAATTTTTCAAAAAAAAAAAAATTCTTGTTCCACCCAAAAATTCCCCATAGTTAAAGAGTTGGAATCAGACTTTTGAAAAAATTCCCATGTGATTTTAATGTATGACAACCTTTTGGAACCACTGAATTTTGTTATCCATCAATTGGAACTATTTGAGGTAGTGATTTGGAGTCCAAGTCCATTGTTCTTACCACATCAACACTCTCAATTTTCTTTGTAGATAGTCCATTTCTCAGCTATGTGATATCCACAACTACTGAAATCATGGATCTGAACCACAATGTAAAGGAGTTTGTTCTCTTTGGGTTAACACAGGATGCACGAAGAAACAATGTTTCCAGTCTTCTTTTTCTTAATCTTGCAACTCTTTTTACAAATTGTGTATTGTGATGACCATCAGATACAGCTGGATGCTTGGAAATCCCATGTACCTCTTTCTTTTTTATTTATCCTTTGCTGATGCCTGTTTCTCCACATCCATGGCACCCAGATTGATTATAGATGCTGTAACTGAGAAGAAAGTCATCTTCTACAATGAGTGCATGACCCAAATCTTTACATTTCTCTTTTTTTTCATGCATGGAGATCTTTGAGCTTGTCCTTATGTCCTTTGATCATTATGTGGCTATTTGTAAGCCCCTGAGATACACAAGCATCATGAACAGAAATGTCTGTAGTATATTCATGAATCTGGCTTGGGTGGGATCCTTTATCCATTCATTTTTTTTTTAAAGATTTTATTTATTTATTCATTTATCCCCCCCTTGCTGCTTGTGCTCGCTGGGTCAGCCAACCATGCCGTGTGGGCGGGGTGGGCCCGCCCCCACCAGGAGGCCCCGGGAACCAAACCCGGGGCCTCCCATATGGCAAACGGGAGCCCTACTGTTGAGCCACAGCCGCTTCCCGCTTTATCCATTCTTTAGCACAGATTTTCTTGGCTTTGAAATTACACTTCTGTGGTCCTAATATTATTTATCACTATTACTGTGATATGCAACCTCTGTTGAAACTTGCCTGCATGGACACTTATTTCATAAATATACTCATAGTCTTTAATAGTGGGGCCATATGCACAGTAAGTTTCATAATCCTGATCATCTCTTATATTAAAATTTTTTTTTCTTTTATATATATTTTAAAAGATGCTTAGATTTACATAGATGTTACACAGAAAATTACAGGGATTCCCATGATCTCCACCTCCCATACCTCCCATAACATCTCACATAAACCTCTTTCATTAGTGTGGCACATTACCTGCAATGGATATACACATCCTGGGGCTATGACATTAAGCATAGACCACAGTTCACATCATAGGCCACACTCTCTCGCACACAGTTTGGCATGGTATATGCTGATGTAAAATGGCCTATATCAGTCACCACAATGTCACTCAGGACAAATCCCAAGTCCTGAAAAAAAAACCTGTATTACAACTGCCCTCCACTCCCCACCCCAAAAGTATCTAGTGGCCACTGGCTTCACCTCACTGTTAAAATTTCTTCCCATTGCTTGAATCCCAATATGTCTACAACAGAATACCATTAAGTCCACTCTTGTCCATAGCTTTCTCCCAATCCTGAGGGGACTGGAATGGTGATGTCCACTCCATCTCCAAGTGAGAGTGGGCTTATATTCCATGAATAGAGTGGATGGGATTATCCTGATTTCAGCTGCAGGCTCTCTCCATTCCCTGGGATGGCCATTGTCCATCATCATCTCTCCTCACCAGGTGACTTGGGTGAGTCCATTGAGCTATAGATTAGGAGTTGCAGCTCCACCGAGGTTCCAGGCACAGCTGGCACATAGGCAGGCCAGAGGCTCCAGTCTCTGGAAGTACACCTTCAAACTCCAGCATCACATACAGGTTTGAATAGAAGGAACTGATGGGCCATGTGCAGGGAGGACTTATTTGAGTCCAACTCTGTAACTCTCAGGAGCACAGATTCCAAAGTAGAGCCCACTGATAAGGTGTCAGTCTATGGAGCTATCCCCCCTTTTATAGGACCTGGGTGTCTCCAGAGCCCTCAGGAGTCCCTCTGTGTGGGGTGATATCCACTTTGGTGTTCTTTGAGATCCTACTGAGGTGTGCGTAAGCGTTACCTCTGGGATGACCTCCCGACTGTCTTTGAAGTCTCTTAGCCACTTGAACTCATTTCTCTTTACATTTTCCTCCTTTTATTCAAGGTCTTTTTCCAGTCATGTTGCCATTTGGCACTTGGTATTAATCCCTCGTTGCCAGGGAGGCTCATCCCCAGGAGTCATGTCCCACATTGGGGGGAAGGTAATGCATTCATATGCTGAGTTTGGCTTAGAGAGAGGCCACATTTGAGCAACAAGGAGGCTCTCAGATGCAAACCTTTAGGCACCCCATAACATAGGTCAAGTTTCAGTTACAAGAGCATAGACTCATAAGACTAGTCATCAATAAAAAGAACCCAACAGTGGGCCATCCTCTTTTGCCAGATGCTGCCCCTGCACTTGGGGGACTGTTGCTGCTCCCTTGTAGAATGTGGCAGAGCTCTCCAGGCTGGGAATTCAGCATTTCCTCATTTATTGAGTGATTGTCTATCCACCATGACCATGGCCCATCCCTCGATCACTTGAACAATTTTATATATCTTTCATGTATATTCAGATGAACTTACTCCCATGAATCCCCCACCCCAGACCCCCCCTCCACCAATGATCCTCTGCAGCCCTCATTGTAACCCTTCTGTGACCTAAACCTTCCTTGAAGCTGAAGCCCATATAATAACCAAACACAATTAATAGGAAAATGAAATAAAAATGATAAGTTTAAATGCAAGAGATAAAATACAAGGAAATTCAGAAAAAAAGAACTAAAAATAAGATATAATTAATTGATTTGCACATTCAAAAAAGAAAATGGGAAAAAACAAAAGAAAAAAAAATTAATTATTATTATTATTTTTTCTCCTTATATCACTGCTTTATCAGATGTCCAGTGTATATCGTGACACCTTCCCCTTCTCATTCCCCAGTGTCTCCCAAATTTTCATTTAGTTTTCAAAGAAGTTTTAAGTCACAGCAAAGTCACACACAGAATACTAGAGATTCCGATATACCCTAACTCTCCCCCTTCCCCACTCCACATTAAAACTTTTTTTTTTTTTTTTGTGGATGGTAGCATTGTTATAACTGTTATACAGATGGTGAAACATAGCTACAAAACATTGTCAATGGTTTACAATATAGTTTACATTTTAGACGGTACAGTTTAATATTTTTTGATGATATTTACCATGTCCTGTGTCCATTATTGTAAAGTAATGAAGAACATTTCCCATGACCACTAAATACCTCCTGTTTGATCTTTTTTGTTCCTTCCTCTCCATCCCCCCTGGGGAATATGACACTCCCCTATCTTGGCTCGTAGGATGACAAGATTCATAGTTACATGCCCTGGGTATTCTAATCTGCCCTTCCTAATCTACCCACCTGTTAACCCTGCACCACCAAACCCAGTAATATCTCTACCCACCTGTTGTTGCAGGTCAAGACCTGGGTCCGTGAAAATGGTGCCACGGATGAGAAAGAAAAAGACAAAAAGAAGAGAAACTGGGATCAGGGGACTCTCCATCTGATATGGAGAGAAGAGCAACAGAAATAAGACTGAATGAAAGAAAAGTTTCATTTTCAGGGTCCCTGTTCGGGCGCCATATATTGCCAGTCAGGGCCTGGGTCCGTGAAAACGGTGCTGCGGATGAGAAAGAAAGAAAGATCAGTCCCCTGATGCCAGTTTCTCTTCTTTTTGTCTTATTCTTTCTGACCGGCAACAACCTGTCCTATCCTTCAATATATAACTATACTCTATCACTTTACCATAGATTATGTCCAGATGGGTGGTGGCACACAACCTACACTTCTCTCTCTCTCCCTTGTTAAACTATCTTACAGACAGTGGTTCTCAGAGACTGTTGACTTTCCTCAGTTCAAATCAATGAGGTCATAAACTGTTCATCCTTCAATGCCTGGCTTGCTTCACTCAACATAAGGTCTTCAAGATTCATCCATGTTATTCCATGTGGTAGCACTTTATTTCTTCTAACAGCTGAGTAATATTCCATTGTATGTATGTACCACATTTTGCTTACCCATTCATCTGTTGATGGGCACCGGGGCTGATTCCAACTTTTGGCAATTGTGAACAATGCTGCTATGAACATTGGTGTGCATATATCTGTTCGTGTCTTTCCTTTCAATTCTTCTGGGTATATACCCAGTAATGGAATTGCTGTATCATATGGAAGATCTATTGTTAGTTTTCTGAGGAATCACCAAACTGTCCTCCACAGTGGCTGGATCATTCCACAATCCCACCAGCACTGGATGAGGGTCCCTATTCCTCCAGATCCTCTCCAACACTTATATTCTGCTGTTTTTTTAATAGCTGCCATTCTGATGGATGCAAGATGGTATCTCATTGTTGTTTTGATTTGCATTTCCCTAACAGCTAACGATGTTGAGCATTTTTTCATGTGCTTTTTAGCCATTTGAAGTTCTTCCTTGGAGAAGTGTCTTTTTAGGTCTCTTGCCCATTTTTTAAATGGGTTGTTTGTCTTTTTATTTTCGAGGTGTAGGATTTCTTTATATATGCACCATATTAGGCTCCTATCAGATATATGGTTGCCAAATATTTTCTCCCATTGGGTAGGCTGCCTTTTTATTCTTAATAACATCCTTTGAGGTGCAGAAGTTTTTAATTTTGATGACATCCCATTTATCTATTTTTTCTCTTGCTGCTCATGCTTTGGCTGTGAAGTTCATGAAATGATTTCCTATTACAAGGTCCTGTAGATGCTTCCCTACATTATCTTCCAAGGTCTTTATGGTCTTGGTTCTTATATTTAGATCTTTGATCCATCTTGAGTTGATTTTTGTATAAGGTGTGAGATGGTGTTCTTCTCTCATTCTTTTGGATATTGATATTCAGTTCTCCAAGCACCACTTGTTAAAGAAGCCCTTCTCTCCCAAATGAGTGGACTTTGTGGCCTTGTCGAATATCAGATGACTGTTTATGCGAGTATCTATATATCAGAACTCTCAATTCGGTTCCATTGGTCAGTAGGTCCTTCCTTGTGCCAATACCACACAGTTTTGATCACTGTAGCTTTGTAGTATGTTTTAAAGTCAGGTAATGTGATACCTCCAACTTCATTTTTCTATTTCAATATGTCTTTGGCAATTCGGGGCCTCTTACCTCTCCAAATATATTTTGTGGTTAGTTTTTCCAGTTCCTTGAAAAATACAGTGTTGATTTTTATTGGGATTGCATTAAATCTGAAGATTAGTTTGGGTAGGATAGACATCTTGGTGATGTTAATCTTCCTATCCATGAACAGGGAATATTTTTCCATTTATTTAAATGTTCTTTGATTTCCTTTAACAGTGTTGTGTAGTTTTCTGTATATAAGTCTTTTACATTTTAGTTAAATTTATTCCTAGGTATTTGATTCTTTTAGTTACTATTGTAAAG
>JAKSZT010054444.1:34108-45907 GCA_026826555.1 Tolypeutes matacus | reverse complement strand
ATGATTAAGTTATAATTGGGGCTTTGATTGGCTCAGATCAGTATGACATTGAGCCCCACCCCTTGGTGGGTGGGGAATTGAAGATAAAAAGCAAGGCAAAGGACAGAGGGAGAAATTTTGATGTTGGAGTCTTGAGCTGGAGCCCTGGGAAGTAAGAGAGCTTGGTTGTGAGGAAGGAGAAAAGGCCCTGGAATAAAGACAAGCCATTCACCTGATAGTCTACATCTGGCCTTGTGGAGAGAAGCAAAGCCTATTTACATGATTAGATTTCCCAATATCTATTGAAAATTAAGGTGACCATTAATATAGAATTTAAGTCATTTCTGGGGACATGTAAGAAGTAGGATGATTCAATCAGAATTAAGCTCCCTTAGGCCCTTCTCTTTTATGCTTTCTAGAATTCTGACAAGTGGTCTGGAAATCTAAAGCTACCTTGTGAACATGAGCAGACCACAAGTGTGGAAGCCTTGAGCAAATCATCACTGAGCAGTAGGAACCAGTGCCCCCAAATGTTTGGAACCAAATTCAGATAACCTCTGAAGACAGAAAACAAACAAATGTAAAAACCTCTACCTTGTTAAAGTCACAGTTATTTCAGCTCTTCCTTATTATCAGGCCCAAATAATCATAATTAGAGTTCAAGATGTAACACAAATGATGCCGTGGCACGTTCTCATTCTCCATAAGATCTGTTGGTCTTGATAGCAACGAAATTCTATTGTCTGTAGAAATGCTTAGATGGTTTTCTAATTTCTCTGTGTGCCAGTATAATAAATCCATATTGTCAAAAGTGAAATAAGTGTGTCTCATTTGCAATTTAAAAAGCTTTGCTTAAAATTACAAAAAAAAAAAAAAAAATTCATACAATTTTATTAGCAAATAGTGATAAAATTTGCTTAAACTGACAATTTCACATTTTACTTGATATTTTAACAATAAATATTTTTAAATTAGAATATATTATATTTATAAATTATCCTTTGAGATTTCATTTTAAGAAATTATTAGACAAGTATGCATTACTAATACTGCAATAAAAATTCTACTGCAATAATCTCTTAGCATAAAATCTGATCATAAAACTGAAAGAAAAAAATCATAAAGTAGTTTTCAAACAAGAAGGTATATACAGTAGAATAAAGTGCTGGGTAAATGTAATATGAATCTGAAACCCTTTATTATACCAATAAAACGAAATAGAAGAATGAGAGGTGTAGCAGTTTGGTATTATTTATGAATTCCCAAAATAGATATTGGATTATGTTTGTAAACTGGTCTGTTCCTCTGGGCATATTAGATTATATTATCTTCAGAGGAAGGAGAGACCAGGCAGATATGACCAATCATCTTGCTTCAATTGCTTTGGTGAGAAAAGCAACCTCAATTTGGATTCTTTAGGGCCTTGTAATTATAAGCTTTTACCCCAAATAATTATCCTTTATAAAAGCCAACACATTTCTGGTACTTTGCATCAGCACCCCTTTGGCAGACTAATACAATGCATATACAATTTGACCCAACAATTCTACTTCTGAGAACTCACACTTGCACATATTCAAAAGGACAGACATTTATTGCAAAATTATTTGTCATAGACAAAGATTGGACACAACATGAAGAGGGCTTGATGTATTAATTTTAGTGTACCTTTTGAAGGAATATAATTCAGTGTGGTCAGAAAAAGTCATGTTTTCTATTTCAATCCATTCATTTGGGTGTGAACCCACTGTAAACAGAAACTGTCAAAGATGTAATTTTTAGTGTGGCCCAACTGAATGAGGTTGGGTCTTAACCCTATTACTGGAGGCTTTATGAAGGCAAAGCCTGGTGAAGATGCAAGAAACTGGAAGTTAACAGAAGCCAGAAGAGAAATCAGAGGACATTGCCCTGTAACTGACAGAGAAAAGCCAAAGAATGCTGGCCAGCCAGAAGATACAGACCCCTAGAAGAAGCAAGCCTTCTAGACTCTTGTTTCAGTTTGCCAAAATACTGTTTATGCAAAGTACCAGAAATGGGTTGGATTTTTTTAAAGGGGATTTATTTGGAGTGAGATCTTGCAGTTCCAATCCTGTGAAAAACCCAAACCCAGGGATGATCAGAGATGCTTTCTCACCAAAATCTCCTGCCACATGGTGAAATTTGCTACCAATCTCTGCCAAGGTCTCTTCCTTCCCCTCCAGAATCTACCATCTCTCAAAGCCCAGCTCCCAGAGTTCAGCCATAAGCTGTCAAGGATAGGACTTGTCTTTCTTGAGCTTCTTGACGGACCAAGCCTCTTGGGGATTTCATGCTTAAGCAATTTTCTAATCTTTCCTCACATGGTAGGATCAAATATGGCAGGTTCCTTTTTCTCTGTGTCTCGTTGTGTGTGTCTCTCTCTGTCTCCATTTTTATCAGACACAGCAAAGGGCAAAGACTTAACATGAATCACACCCCACTTACATAGTCCAATCCAAAGCCCAAAAGCAACCTTATCAAGTATTCTAATCAAAGGTCCCAAACCAAATTTAATGCAATCAAAAGGTATCACATCCACAGAAATATAATAGTTTAAAAATGTAATCTTTCTCTTTTCAGGATTCATAAAATAATCTCAAACATCTGAAACCTCAATCTATCTTAAGCCAATCCATTTCTATGGTATTTGTGATGGCAGCTAGGAAACTAAATCATGCATAATGAAGAAAATTTAGAATGCGTTACATCTTTATGGACTGGTATGGAAAGTACATAAAGATACTAAGTAGTAAAAGGCAAATGTTAACAAACACTAATGACATAAACACATATGCATATACAGTATGTGCATATGATTGTATTTGCAAAAATGTTTGAAAAATCTTAAGTTATAGAAAACAGGGCTTACCTCTGGGAAGTAGCACTGGGAGACTCTGGTGACGGATGGACAGATTTATTTTTTGCTTAATACCATTTTTCATGGTTTGCTTTGTACTATATAATATTGTATACTAATTATTTTATTTTTAAACTGTAGAAAGAGTATACCAAAAAACATATATAATGCAACCAAAATTGAAAGCATAGGTCAGTCTAGAGAGTATTAAATATTAGTATCATAGAATACTAGTAACTAGTGTATTAGTAACTAGTACAATAAAAAGAATAAATAAATGACAGTATTCATGTCCTCTATAGGAGGTGGAATTTGAACTGCAAACTGAGTGATGATGACAGACATACAAAGAATGCATAGTGAAGATGGGTTGTGTTTTATTTCTCTTAATTCTGATTTTATGTGAGCTGAATAACAATATGGTTAAAGTTATTAGGTGATCTACAAGTTAGAACAGAGGAGAATGGAAATGATATTCAGTTTTAATAAAATTCCCCTTTCATATAACTTCTTTTAATAGGTTTAATCTTGTCCTTTCCACTCATTATTTTTCATGCCTGGATATGGTTAAACAATGCAAATTCTTGCTCTTGGTTCACTGTGACATTAAATCTAAAGAGAATCCCCTACTGCCTTGAGTCATTGTTACATCACTTTTTTTTTTTTTTTTACTTTTTAGCACTTTCTTGTTTAAATTATTATTTTTAGCATACTGTCCTATTTATTGCCTTCCTCCAAAAATGTATTTCTTTATTCATGTATATGCTATTATAATATATTAACCTTAGTGTTTAAGAAGGCCAACTCTGAAGTCAAACTACATGTGTTTAAATCACACCTCATGCACATGATGGGTTACATTTTCCAAGTTTACACTAATTTTCTAGAAAACAGAAGTAAAATCTACTTCAAAGACACTTATAGGATAAAATAAGACAATGCTTTCATAGTGCCTGTCACATTGTAGTAAATAATAGATTTCACAAAAAGTATTAATTTTCTTGTAGCTATTTCTTATTTGCCAAAGAAAAATCATTAAATTTTAGAATATTTCTTAGCCTGATTTCTATTTATGAGACATTCAGACTTTTAAAGTGAATCCTTCACAGAGTTACTATCATCCATATTTCATTAATTTTACTCAGATCTCAGAATTCTGAAAGTTTCTCATGGTCTCCTAATATAGGATCTTTAAACAACTGAATAATAAACATGAATCGGTTTCTTAAAAGTCAGATATAAATGGACAATGACTTGGAAACAATAACAGACAGACAAAAACAACTGAGCAGACAACAAACAAGGTGAAATTTATCAAGTTACTAGAGTGCCAGGCACTGTCCTGCATGCTTTGTAAAGAATATGACATCTAATGATTGGAATAACTATAAAATAGGTATTATTATGTTATTCTATTCATGAAATAAGATTAAAATGACTCTTGAATGATTGTGAAATGCATACAGCGTTACAAAAATGAATGAATGAAATGGAATTTAATCCTAGCTCTGTTGACTGCAGAGCCCAAATCTTTGCACATCATTTGAAACTCTACAGACTTCAGGACTTCAAAAAGCTGAATAATGCCCTAAAATTTCAATATTGTCCTAGCCTGAAGTTCAAGGGATATGTGACATCACAATGAATTGGTCATGCATGAAGGTATCTATTCCACCTAAGGAGAGAGTGGGCACGACAAGATCTACAGAGTTTCTGACTACAAGATAATGAGTCTCCTATTATTTTTAGAAGAGATTAATGTCCAGATCTGCCTTAACTGTAAGTTGGATCAGTGGCAGTCAATATTTTTCTTTCAAAACACATTTATATAATGCCTTCTATGTGGCAGGCACTGTTAAATTCACTTAATGTATTTTAAACCATTTAATTAGCCTAACAACTGTGTGGTAGGTACTATTATTACCATTTTATAGATGAAGAAAATCATTTTCCCAGGTCTTACTCACAGCCAAATTTTTCTCCAATTAAAAAAATGTAAAGTGAAATATTTATTACAGAAATTCTCAAAGGTTTTAATAACATACGTGTGGGATCTTCAAGACAGCAATATAGTTAGTAGTTCTTCCAGAGTTTGTTTTTTAAACTACAGAACCCCTTTTCTTAATGGAACACCTATAAATATCTCAAGGAATTTGGAAAGATACTCATGTCTTGCCTGATTTGACTTTTCTTTTCCAGAGCTTCTTCATAGCACTTGTCATCTCTGAATTTCTCTGGGTATATATCAAAAGGTTTAGTGGGGGGTTATGACTGTATAAAACAGGCTTAATGATTTGTCAATAGAGAAGTTTCTAGCAGGTCTTGCATACATGAAAATACATGAAACAAAGAAGAAGGCAGCCACAGTGATATGGGAACCACAGGTGGAGAAGGTTTTCCTCCTCCCTTACTGACTAAGGTTCTTTGAGTGCAAAATGACACTATAAGAGATGAGTAAGAGCAGAAACACAATACTGTAGATCAGCCCTCCATTAGCCACCACGAAGAGTCCAACAACATAAGTGACAGTACAGACAAGTTTCAATTAGGGGAACATGTCACAGAGAAAATAATCAATGACATTAGGACCACAGAATGGGAGCCCATGTAGAGAGATCAGTTGAATGATTGAGTGCAGAAAACCCCCAATCCAGGAGACTATTATCAGCACAACACATACCCATTGCCTCATGATGATCAGATAATGCGAGGGCTTATAGATGGCCACATAGCGGTCATATGCCATGGCCAACAAAAGAAAGACCTCTGATCCACCAAAGAAGTGCTCCAAAAAGAGCTGGATCATACAAGCTTGAAAGGATATTATCTTTTGTCCAAAGAACAAGCCTAAAACCAACTTTGGGGAAATGAATGAGTAATAAATGACATCCAGAAATGATAAACTAGCAAGAAAGAAGTACATAGAAAGAAGCACAGGGACTTACTGACTGTTACAGTCACAACAATGAGTAAGTTTCCCACCATGATCAAAAGAGAGAATATTGAGAATATAATAGAAAGTGCTTTCTGTTCCTTCCATACTCAGGAGGACAAAATAAGTCACATTTTTCTTGGTTCCATATACTTTTATAGGTATTGATTTCAGATTTTAGAAGGAGTTTATCTATAAAACAGTGAATATATTTTAAATGTATTATAAGAATAATCTAATCATTCAGTCAAAAAATGTGTAAGCATCTATTTCTCTCAAAACAAACATGAACATTGTATTTACAAAGTTGATTAAGACATAATTCTCTGCTTAGAGTGATTTGATACATAGCAATAGGATCAGACATATGCTGAACACTGCAATGTACTATTATAAATATCTTCTTGTGTTTATATGGGTCATATTGTAGGAAAATCTAAATAAAACTTGGATCAGGGAAGGCTTTCTAAAGGAAGCTTGTTTAGAAGAATTGATAATTGGCTAGAACAAGAGAGGATGAGAAGGGAATTCTATGAAAGTTTCACTATGTATAAAGTCACTATCATATAAAACTGAAAACCCATTTAAAGGTAATCTACATGTTCAAGTTGGTACAACTAATAATGAATGGAAGGTTATAAACCCAAGGTCACTGGCCTGGTTTTCATCCCAGCTCACTAAAATCTCATTATTTTCTTTGCTTGGATCTACCTGCTTTTCCTGACTAAAATGCTGAAGCATCCCAATTTTGTGACTATAGTCCCTATATCTCCACTAATTTTCAAGATTATACATGCAATGAGTTAATGGATATTACTAATTGCATGTAAAACTGGTATTTATAAAACTAAATTTTTAATTTCATGGGTAAACCTCTTACTAGATATTCCCCTCATTAAATGAAACCACTGTCCTGTTATTGTTCAAACTAAGTAGCTCATCCTCATGTTAGTTCCACTAACATCACTTACTGATAACTTTAGCAAATCCTGCTGATGCTACCTTCAAAATATATCACATTTCATATCCTATTGACTAGCTCCCTGATACCTCCTTTGACCCATTGCCATAGCTCTGGTCACTCTGCTTTCATTCTTCTAACAATCCATTTTCCTGCAATAGCCAGATGATCCTTTGAAATATTATTCCAATGATTCTACTCCCCTGATCAAAAACCCTACAGTGTATTTCTATTATAAACTAAATAAAGTACAATCTTCCTTCCTTGACCTACAAAACTCTAGTGGATTTGGTTTCAGGCTACCTCTACACACTTACTTTTTACAAGTCTCTGAATTAATTCTAATCCAATTTTATGCTATTACTCAAATATACAAAATGTTTTTCCATATTTTTAGTTTAATCTATTTTTTTATATATCTTAATTTCAGAATTCAGAAGCAGTTTATTTATAAAATAATGATAAATGTTAGGGAAAATATATTGTAAGTTTAATTTTTAATTTATTCATTCTTTGACAAATTTCTCCAGAACACCTCTATTGTATTAAGCTTTTAAATAAGTTAGATACCAAGTTATCATATCTATTGACTCATTAAAACTCAAGGATTACTCCAGGGGCCACATCATCAGAGGACAGAAATTTTGGTGGTTGACAGTCACCTATTTGCCATTATATACTCCTTTTTTTCTAGTTGGATACATACCTCTTGAGGTCCTAAGATGGCTAATGATTTCATTTGAGAGTTTATTTTATCTATTCATGGCCATATCATTTATTCTGATTGAAAAATAACTTCCTAGGGTTCCTTACTCTTATTTGTCAATGAAACTCAACTTTTGTTGAGGAAGACTCCATTTAGAAAGGTTGCCTTTTATGCTGGCTTACAAATGTTTCATTCCTCACTCAACAGACTTAATTAATATCCATGAAACCCAAAAATCCAATTTCTACTGATTTTTTTATATACCACATTATTAGTATACATATAGAATCTGTTTGATTTTACTCAGTGTATAGCATTCATAATTTAGGAAATATATGTGTAGAAAAATGTCATGATAAAATATATTAAAAACAATAAAATTATATTTTTCTAAATCAAATTATGAGGACTGAGATAAGTGCTAGTCATCACTCTGACTCATACTTTGCACATTAGTAAAATGAGATTAAGATAGTAACTTACTGAATTTTTGTGAGCATCTAATAAGCTAAAATGTATGAAAGCATATCTAGTACAGTGTCTGTAACAAATTGGGAAATCTTTTTATAAAGTATCTGAAAGCTTAATTTTTAGCAAACCACCATATATATATATATAATATCTTTATATCTCTCTGAAATATAGAACAGCCTGCTAAGACAACTAATCTTTCATTCCATTAGTTCCAATGAAACAGACAAAAGAATTAATGAAAAGAAATTATAGCCTTGCAATAACACCTATGATTTGTTATGCAAAACTATGTATCAAGTGTTATGTCTATGATTAAATTATATATATATCTAATCCTTCCAGTAATGAATATAATTCCCATTTTATTGTTGAAAATACCGAGGTTCAGAATATTCAGATACTTTTTTCTTTTTCTTTTTTTTTTTTTTTAAAGATTTATTTATTTATTTATTCATTTATCCCCCCCTTGCTGCTTGTGCTCACTGGGTCAGCTAACCACGCCGTGCGGGCAGGCTTGCCTTCACCAGGAGGCCCCGGGAACCGAACGCGGGGCCTCCCATATGGTAAACGGGAGCCCTACTGATTGAGCCACAGCCGCTTCCCCAGATACTTTTTTCAAGATCACATATTTTTAAGAACTAGATGGTATATAATTTCAATTGACTTCAAAACCCTTGTGTGTCCAGCAGAAGTTTTTTCAACTTTTCAATTCTTATACATTCAAGCGACATAAATTTTTACATAATAAAAAAATTAACATAATGACAAAGCTTGGTTTCCACTATTAACTGTTAAAGTCTTACCTTTTGAAACCTTGTTCACACTCTGAAGGAGACTTTTTAATATACAGGTAAGGACCTGGAAATTCGTTGTCCAATTCAACATGACCAGAGAAGGAAAAAATCTGCATTTTTCTTGGAGATAAATTTGATTTCCTATATCTATGCATTCCATTTTCTTCACAGAAAATTATCATTTGAACTATGCATCTATTTGAAAGGAATTCCAAAATGCAAACAGAAAAAAAAAATCTTCCTTTGTTAGGATAATTAAAAAACAAACAAATTCTATATCTACCTAAGATGATAGAACTACACATTTATGGGTGAATTCTTTCCAAGTAACTTCTCTCCTGAAATCTTAGATAAAGAAAAAGCATCAATTTAGAATTTGTCCATCTAATTCTATTGTATTGAACTGGCCAAATTAGTTGTACTTGAGATTTTGAGAGTTTTATTATGGAAAAAAGCAGACATGTTTTATATTTTATGGATGTTATACTGACATTTTTTATATCATGTATTATGCATAATAAAGCATCTCACGAAGTAGTTATGGCAGTTTTTTAAAGGATAATTTTTTTCCTCTATATGAGCAACGAACATTGGATCTTTTATCCCTTCTAACTACAGCATATAATTTTGAATTCTGCAAATTGGAGTATTCTAACACTACTTTCTGCTTAATTACATTCCCTGGGATTTTCTAAAAAAAGTTTTTTAAAAAATATAAAAATATAAAGAAGCTGCTAAACCAATCAAGTAATGAAAGAGAAACACCATCTCCCACCTTATATAAAAATTAACTCAAGATGGATCAAAGATATAAATATAAGAGCCAAGACCATAAAGATTTTGGAAGATAATATAAGGAAACATCTACAGGACCTTGTAACAGAAAGTGGTTTCATAAACTTCACACCCAAAGCACAAGCAGTGAAAGAAAAAAATAGATAAGTGGGATCTCCTCAAAATTAACAATTTTTGCACCTCAAAGGAGGTTATCAAGAAAGTAAAGAAGCAACCTACCTAACTGGAGAAAATATTTGGCAACCATTTATCTGACACAAGCCTAATATCCAGCATATATAAAGAAATCCTCCACCTCAAAAATAAAAAGACAAACAACTCATTGAAAAAATGGGCAGGCAATTATGAAAAGACACTTCTCCAAGGAAGAAATACAAATGGCTAAAAAGCACATGAAAAGATGCTCAACATCACTAGCTTTTAGGGAAATGTAAATCAAAACTACAATAAGATACCATCTTACACCCATTAGACTGGCAGCTACTAAAAAAATAATAGAGGACTACAAGTGTTGGAAAGGATGTGGAGGAATGGGAACACTCATCCACTGCTGGTGGGAATGTAGAATGGTTCAGCCATTGCGTAGGACAGTTTGGCGGTTCCTCAAAAAACTAGCTATAGAACTGCCATATGATGCAGCAATTCCACTACTGGGTATATACCCAGAAGAATTGAAAGTAAAGACACGAAAAGATATATGCACACCAATGTTCACAGCGGCAGTGTTCACTATTACCAAAAGTTGGAATCAACTCAAATGCCCATCAACAGACAAATGGATAAACAAAATGTGGTACATACATACAATGGAATATTACTTAGCTGTAAGAAGGAATACAGTGCTAACACACGGGATAACATAGATGAATCTTGAGGACCTTATGTTGAGTGGAGCAAGCCAGGCATTGCAGGACAAATATTATATGACCTCACTGATATGAATTAAACAAATTGAGCAGACTCAGAAAACTATTGTCTGGAAGATAAGTTTACAGGAAATAAAAAGGGAGAAGAAGGTTGTGAGCCAATGTCCATATGGGCGTAATCTATGATAAGGTGGAAGTGTGTAATTGGGCATTGAAGGGATATGAGAGGAGCGTAGTGATATTATTGAGTTGGGTGGTGCAGGTTTGACAGGTGGGTAGAGCAGGGAGGGTGGTTTGGACTGTCCATGGAACTGAGGGAAGTGTTGGGGGAGGGACCAGATGAACACTGGGGATGCATGGGTATGTGGTTGAAAGTACAAAATTGGGAACGTTCTTATAGCAATATGACAAGGAAGTGTTACTGGTTTAGGGTGTTGGATGGGGGGCATTCAGGACAGGGTACACTTGGGGCAGGCTTCTAGGGAGTGTGTGAGTTATCATTTTATCATAATGTGTTGTATCACTGTGTGGAGACCCACATAATGAGTGGGAAGGTGTTTGACTCCCATCCTGGGGAACACTGGTACATACTCAAATAGAGGGAAAGGAGTCTCTTGAGACCATGGGTGGTTCCTAATAGGGGAGGACAAACCAGTGTGTCAAGACCTCAGTTTTGCTGCAAGTAACTATGAATCTTGTCATCCAAGGAGTGAAGCCTGGTGGTTGCTGTGGGGCCCGAGTGGAGGTGGAGGGAGAAATAGAATAGATGGAACAGGGTGTATTTAGTGGGCAATGGAAGTGTTCTACATGATCTTGCAATGATGGACATAGTCCATTATAAATATCATCAAAATTTATAAAAGTATATGGTCTAAAGTGTAAACCATAATGTAAACCATTGACCATGTTTAGTAGCTAAATTTCACTGTTTGCATATCAGTTGTAACAAAAATGTCATCCACATATAAAAAGTGGGAATGGGGAAGGGAGAAAAGGGGGAGTATAATGAGTATATGGGTGTCCCCTGCAATCTGCATGGGTCTTTGTGACCTAAAACTTCTTTGGAAATAAAATGAAAAAAATTAAGACACTAGGGGAGAAATGGAAGAAAATGTCACTGAACATACAGGAACAGAACAGATGGCAGGAACAGAGCCATCCTTATAGATCTCCATATTATTTCAAGTGAATCAATTTTAAATTCAAATCAGAGATTTTGGGGGGGGGGGGATGTTTTAAAAGTTTTAGACCAAAAGGAAATATTTAGATTCTTATGAACACTTTCTTAATAACTGTTAATTTGAATTAACTGAATACTCTCTTCCAAGTGTATGACATCTTAACATATTAAAAGTTATTATTCCTAGAGGAGGTGAGTTTGAAGATGGGATTTTTTGTGAATACTGTTGCCGGTCAG
>JAKSZT010054444.1:22160-34008 GCA_026826555.1 Tolypeutes matacus | reverse complement strand
CTGACCGGCAACAGTATTCACAAAAAATCCCATCTTCAAACTCACCTCCTCTAGGAATAATAACTTTTAATATGTTAAGATGTCATACACTTGGAAGAGAGTATTCAGTTAATTCAAATTAACAGTTATTAAGAAAGTGTTCATAAGAATCTAAATATTTCCTTTTGGTCTAAAACTTTTAAAACATCCCCCCCCCCCCAAAATCTCTGATTTGAATTTAAAATTGATTCACTTGAAATAATATGGAGATCTATAAGGATGGCTCTGTTCCTGCCATCTGTTCTGTTCCTGTATGTTCAGTGACATTTTCTTCCATTTCTCCCCTAGTGTCTTAATTTTTTTCATTTTATTTCCAAAGAAGTTTTAGGTCACAATAAAGACCCATGCATATTGCAGGGGACACCCATATACTCATCATACTCCCCCTTTTCTCCCTTCCCCATTCACACTTTTTATATGTGGATGACATTTTTGTTACAACTGATATGCAAACAGTGAAATTTAGCTACTAAACATGGTCAATGGTTTACATTATGGTTTACACTTTAGACCATATACTTTTATAAATTTTGATGATATTTATAATGGACTATGTCCATCATTGCAAGATCATGTAGAACACTTCCATTGCCCACTAAATACACCCTGTTCCATCTATTCTATTCCTCCCTCCACCTCCACTCTGGGCCCACAGCAACCACCAGGCTTCACTCCTTGGATGACAAGATTCATAGTTACTTGCAGCAAAATTGAGGTCTTGACACACTGGTTTGTCCTCCCCTATTAGGAACCACCCATGCTCTCAAGAGACTCCTTTCCCTCTATTTGAGTATGTACCAGTGTTCCCCAGGATGGGAGTCAAACACCTTCCCACTCATTATGTGGGTCTCCACACAATGATACAACACATTATGATAAAATGATCACTCACACACTCCTTAGAAGCCTGCCCCAAGTGTACCCTGTCCTGAATGCCCCCCATCCAACACCCTAAACCAGTAACACTTCCTTGTCATATTGCTATAAGAATGTTCCCAATTTTGTACTTTCAACCACATACCCATGCATCCCCAGTGTTCATCTGGTCCCTCCCCCAACACTTCCCTCAGTTCCATGGACAGTCCAAACCACCCTCCCTGCTCTACCCACCTGTCAAACCTGCACCACCCAACTCAATAATATCACTACACTCCTGTCATATCCCTTCAATGCCCAATTACACACTTCCACCTTATCATAGATTACGCCCATATGGACATTGGCTCACAACCTTCTTCTCCCTTTGTATTTCCTGTAAACCTATCTTCCAGACAATAGTTTTCTGAGTCTGCTCAATTTGTTTAATTCATATCAGTGAGGTCATATAATATTTGTCCTGCAATGCCTGGCTTGCTTCACTCAACATAAGGTCCTCAAGGTTCATCTATGTTATCCAATGTGTTAGCACTGTATTCCTTCTTACAGCTAAGTAATATTCCATTGTATGTATGTACCACATTTTGTTTATCCATTTGTCTGTTGATGGGCATTTGAGTTGATTCCAACTTTTGGTAATAGTGAACAGTGGCCGCTGTGAACATTGGTGTGCATATATCTGTTCGTGTCTTTACTTTCAATTCTTCTGGGCATATACCCAGTAGTGGAATTGCTGCATCATATGGCAGTTCTATAGCTAGTTTTTTGAGGAACCGCCAAACTGTCCTACCCAATGGCTGAACCATTCTACATTCCCACCAGCAGTGGATGAGTGTTCCCATTCCTCCACATCCTTTCTAACACTTGTAGTCCTCTATTATTTTTTTAGTAGCTGCCAGTCTAATGGGTGTAAGATGGTATCTTATTGTAGTTTTGATTTACATTTCCCTAAAAGCTAGTGATGTTGAGCATCTTTTCATGTGCTTTTTAGCAATTTGTATTTCTTCCTTGGAGAAGTGTCTTTTCATAATTGCCTGCCCATTTTTTCAATGAGTTGTTTGTCTTTTTATTTTTGAGGTGGAGGATTTCTTTATATATGCTGGATATTAGGCTTGTGTCAGATAAATGGTTGCCAAATATTTTCTCCAGTTAGGTAGGTTGCTTCTTTACTTTCTTGATAACCTCCTTTGAGGTGCAAAAATTGTTAATTTTGAGGAGATCCCACTTATCTATTTTTTTCTTTCACTGCTTGTGCTTTGGGTGTGAAGTTTATGAAACCACTTTCTGTTACAAGGTCCTGTAGATGTTTCCTTATATTATCTTCCAAAATCTTTATGGTCTTGGCTCTTATATTTATATCTTTGATCCATCTTGAGTTAATTTTTATATAAGGTGGGAGATGGTGTTTCTCTTTCATTACTTGATTGGTTTAGCAGCTTCTTTATATTTTTAATATTCTTTAAAAAAATTTTTTTAGAAAATCCCAGGGAATGTAATTAAGCAGAAAGTAGTGTTAGAATACTCCAATTTGCAGAATTCAAAATTATATGCTGTAGTTAGAAGGGATAAAAGATCCAATGTTCGTTGCTCATATAGAGGAAAAAAATTATCCTTTAAAAAACTGCCATAACTACTTCGTGAGATGCTTTATTATGCATAATACATGATATAAAAAATGTCAGTATAACATCCATAAAAGATAAAACATGTCTACTTTTTTCCATAATAAAACTCTCAAAATCTCAAGTACAACTAATTTGGCCAGTTCAATACAATAGAATTAGATGGACAAATTCTAAATTGATGCTTTTTCTTTATCTAAGATTTCAGGAGAGAAGTTACTTGGAAAGAATTCACCCATAAATGTGTAGTTCTATCATCTTAGGTAGATATAGAATTTGTTTGTTTTTTAGTTATCCTAACAAAGGAAGATTTTTTTTTTTCTGTTTGCATTTTGGAATTCCTTTCAAATAGATGCATAGTTCAAATGATAATTTTCTGTGAAGAAAATGGAATGCATAGATATAGGAAATCAAATTTATCTCCAAGAAAAATGCAGATTTTTTCCTTCTCTGGTCATGTTGAATTGGACAACGAATTTCCAGGTCCTTACCTGTATATTAAAAAGTCTCCTTCAGAGTGTGAACAAGGTTTCAAAAGGTAAGACTTTAACAGTTAATAGTGGAAACCAAGCTTTGTCATTATGTTAATTTTTTTATTATGTAAAAATTTATGTCGCTTGAATGTATAAGAATTGAAAAGTTGAAAAAACTTCTGCTGGACACACAAGGGTTTTGAAGTCAATTGAAATTATATACCATCTAGTTCTTAAAAATATGTGATCTTGAAAAAAGTATCTGGGGAAGCGGCTGTGGCTCAATCAGTAGGGCTCCCGTTTACCATATGGGAGGCCCCGCGTTCGGTTCCCGGGGCCTCCTGGTGAAGGCAAGCCTGCCCGCACGGCGTGGTTAGCTGACCCAGTGAGCACAAGCAGCAAGGGGGGGATAAATGAATAAATAAATAAATAAATCTTTAAAAAAAAAAAAAAAGAAAAAGAAAAAAGTATCTGAATATTCTGAACCTCGGTATTTTCAACAATAAAATGGGAATTATATTCATTACTGGAAGGATTAGATATATATATAATTTAATCATAGACATAACACTTGATACATAGTTTTGCATAACAAATCATAGGTGTTATTGCAAGGCTATAATTTCTTTTCATTAATTCTTTTGTCTGTTTCATTGGAACTAATGGAATGAAAGATTAGTTGTCTTAGCAGGCTGTTCTATATTTCAGAGAGATATAAAGATATTATATATATATATGTATATATATATATATATATATATATGGTGGTTTGCTAAAAATTAAGCTTTCAGATACTTTATAAAAAAGATAGGCTGATTTCCCAATTTGTTACAGACACTGTACTAGATATGCTTTCATACATTTTAGCTTATTAGATGCTCACAAAAATTCAGTAAGTTACTATCTTAATCTCATTTTACTAACGTGCAAAGTATGACTCAGAGTGATGACTAGCACTTATCTCAGTCCTCATAATTTGATTTAGAAAAATATAATTTTATTGTTTTTAATATATTTTATCATGACATTTTTCTACACATATATTTCCTAAATTATGAATGCTATACACTGAGTAAAATCAAACAGATTCTATATGTATACTAATAATGTGGTATATAAAAAAATCAGTAGAAATTGGATTTTTGGGTTTCATGGATATTAATTAAGTCTGTTGAGTGAGGAATGAAACATTTGTAAGCCAGCATAAAAGGCAACCTTTCTAAATGGAGTCTTCCTCAACAAAAGTTGAGTTTCATTGACAAATAAGAGTAAGGAACACTAGGAAGTTATTTTTCAATCAGAATAAATGATATGGCCATGAATAGATAAAATAAACTCTCAAATGAAATCATTAGCCATCTTAGGACCTCAAAAGGTATGTATCCAACTAGAAAAAAAGGAGTATATAATGGCAAATAGGTGACTGTCAACCACCAAAATTTCTGTCCTCTGATGATGTGGACCCTGGAGTAATCCTTGAGCTTTAATGAGTCAATAGATGTGATAACTTGGTATCTAACTTATTTAAAAGCTTAACACAATAGAGGTGTTCTGGAGAAATTTGTCAAAGAATGAATAAATTAAAAATTAAACTTACAATATATTTTCCCTAACATCATTATTTTATAAATAAACTGCTTCTGAATTCTGAAATTAAGATATATAAAAAAATAGATTAAACTAAAAATATGGAAAAACATTTTGTATATTTTAGTAATAGCATAAAATTGGATTAGAATTAATTCAGAGACTTGTAAAAAGTAAGTGTGTAGAGGTAGCCTGAAACCAAATCCACTAGAGTTTTGTAGGTCAAGGAAGGAAGATTGTACTTTATTTAGTTTATAATAGAAATACAATGTAGGGTTTTTGATCAGGGGAGTAGAATCATTGGAATAATATTTCAAAGGATCATCTGGCTATTGCAGGAAAATGGATTGTTAGAAGAATGAAAGCAGAGTGACCAGAGCTATGGCAATGGGTCAAAGGAGGTATCAGGGAGCTAGTCAATAGGATATGAAATGTGATATATTTTGAAGGTAGCATCAGCAGGATTTGCTAAAGTTATCAGTAAGTGATGTTAGTGGAACTAACATGAGGATGAGCTACTTAGTTTGAACAATAAGAGGACAGTGGTTTCATTTAATGAGGGGAATATCTAGTAAGAGGTTTACCCATGAAATTAAAAATTTAGTTTTATAAATACCAGTTTTACATGCAATTAGTAATATCCATTAACTCATTGCATGTATAATCTTGAAAATTAGGGGAGATATAGGGACTATAGTCACAAAATTGGGATGCTTCAGCATTTTAGTCAGGAAAAGCAGGTAGATCCAAGCAAAGAAAATAATGAGATTTTAGTGAGCTGGGATGAAAACCAGGCCAGTGACCTTGGGTTTATAACTTTCCATTCATTATTAGTTGTACCAACTTGAACATGTAGATTACCTTTAAATGGGTTTTCAGTTTTATATGATAGTGACTTTATACATAGTGAAACTTTCATAGAATTCCCTTCTCATCCTCTCTTGTTCTAGCCAATTATCAATTCTTCTAAACAAACTAAAAACAAGCTTCCTTTAGAAAGCCTTCCCTGATCCAAGTTTTATTTAGATTTTCCTACAATATGCACCCATATAAACACAAGAAGATATTTATAATAGTACATTGCAGTGTTCAGCATATGTCTGATCCTATTGCTATGTATCAAATCACTCTAAGCAGAGAATTATGTCTTAATCAACTTTGTAAATACAATGTTCATGTTTGTTTTGAGAGAAATAGATGCTTACACATTTTTTGACTGAATGATTAGATTATTCTTATAATACATTTAAAATATATTCACTGTTTTATAGATAAACTCCTTCTAAAATCTGAAATCAATACCTATAAAAGTATATGGAACCAAGAAAAATGTGACTTATTTTGTCCTCCTGAGTATGGAAGGAACAGAAAGCACTTTCTATTATATTCTCAATATTCTCTCTTTTGATCATGGTGGGAAACTTACTCATTGTTGTGACTGTAACAGTCAGTAAGTACCTGTGCTTCTTTCTATGTACTTCTTTCTTGCTAGTTTATCATTTCTGGATGTCATTTATTCCTCATTCATTTCCCCAAAGTTGGTTTTAGGCTTGTTCTTTGGACAAAAGACAATATCCTTTCAAGCTTGTATGATCCAGCTCTTTTTGGAGCACTTCTTTTGTGGATCAGAGGTCTTTCTTTTGTTGGCCATGGCATATGACCACTATGTGGCCATTTATAAGCCCTCGCATTATCTGATTATCATGAGGCAATGGGTATGTGTTGTGCTGATAATAGTCTCCTGGATTGGGGGTTTTCTGCACTCAATCATTCAACTGATCTCTCTACATGGGCCCCCATTCTGTGGTCCTAATGTCATTGATTATTTTCTCTGTGACATGTTCCCCTAATTGAAACTTGTCTGTACTGTCACTTATGTTGTTGGACTCTTCGTGGTGGTTAACGGAGGCCTGATCTACAGTATTGTGTTTCTGCTCTTACTCATCTCTTATAGTGTCATTTTGCACTCAAAGAACCTTAGTCAGTAAGGGAGGAGGAAAACCTTCTCCACCTGTGGTTCCCATATCACTGTGGCTGCCTTCTTCTTTGTTTCATGTATTTTCATGTATGCAAGACCTGCTAGAAACTTCTCTATTGACAAATCATTAAGCCTGTTTTATACAGTCATAACCCCCCACTAAACCCTTTGATATATACCCAGAGAAATTCAGAGATGACAAGTGCTATGAAGAAGCTCTGGAAAAGAAAAGTCAAATCAGGCAAGACATGAGTATCTTTCCAAATTCCTTGAGATATTTATAGGTGTTCCATTAAGAAAAGGGGTTCTGTAGTTTAAAAAACAAACTCTGGAAGAACTACTAACTATATTGCTGTCTTGAAGATCCCACACGTATGTTATTAAAACCTTTGAGAATTTCTGTAATAAATATTTCACTTTACATTTTTTTAATTGGAGAAAAATTTGGCTGTGAGTAAGACCTGGGAAAATGATTTTCTTCATCTATAAAATGGTAATAATAGTACCTACCACACAGTTGTTAGGCTAATTAAATGGTTTAAAATACATTAAGTGAATTTAACAGTGCCTGCCACATAGAAGGCATTATATAAATGTGTTTTGAAAGAAAAATATTGACTGCCACTGATCCAACTTACAGTTAAGGCAGATCTGGACATTGATCTCTTCTAAAAATAATAGGAGACTCATTATCTTGTAGTCAGAAACTCTGTAGATCTTGTCGTGCCCACTCTCTCCTTAGGTGGAATAGATACCTTCATGCATGACCAATTCATTGTGATGTCACATATCCCTTGAACTTCAGGCTAGGACAATATTGAAATTTTAGGGCATTATTCAGCTTTTTGAAGTCCTGAAGTCTGCAGAGTTTCAAATGATGTGCAAAGATTTGGGCTCTGCAGTCAACAGAGCTAGGATTAAATTTCATTTCATTCATTCATTTTTGTAACGCTGTATGCATTTCACAATCATTCAAGAGTCATTTTAATCTTATTTCATGAATAGAATAACATAATAATATCTATTTTATAGTAATTCCAATCATTAGATGTCATATTCTTTACAAAGCATGCAGGACAGTGCCTGGCACTCTGTAGTAACTTGATAAATTTCACCTTGTTTGTTGTCTGCTCAGTTGTTTTTGTCTGCCTGTTATTGTTTCCAAGTCATTGTCCATTTATATCTGACTTTTAAAAAACTGATTCATGTTTATTATTCAGTTGTTTAAAGATCCTATATTAGGAGACCATGAGAAACTTTCAGAATTCTGAGATCTGAGTAAAATTAATGAAATATGGATGATAGTAACTCTGTGAAGGATTCACTTTAAAAGTCTGAATGTCTCATAAATAGAAATCAGGCTAAGAAATATTCTAAAATTTAATGATTTTTCTTTGGCAAATAAGAAATAGCTACAAGAAAATTAATACTTTTTGTGAAATCTATTATTTACTACAATGTAACAGGCACTATGAAAGCATTGTCTTATTTTATCCTATAAGTGTCTTTGAAGTAGATTTTACTTCTGTTTTCTAGAAAATTAGTGTAAACTTGGAAAATGTAACCCATCATGTGCATGAGGTGTGATTTAAACCCATGTAGTTTGACTTCAGAGTTGGCCTTCTTAAACACTAAGGTTAATATATTATAATAGCATATACATGAATAAAGAAATACATTTTTGGAGGAAGGCAATAAATAGGACAGTATGTTAAAAATAATAATTTAAACAAGAAAGTGCTAAAAAGTAAAAAAAAAAAAAAAAAGTGATGTAACAATGACTCAAGGCAGTAGGGGATTCTCTTTAGATTTAATGTCACAGTGAACCAAGAGCAAGAATTTGCATTGTTTAACCATATCCAGGCATGAAAAATAATGAGTGGAAAAGACAAGATTAAACCTATTAAAAGAAGTTATATGAAAGGGGAATTTTATTAAAACTGAATATCATTTCCATTCTCCTCTGTTCTAACTTGTAGATCACCTAATAACTTTAACCATATTGTTATTCAGCTCACATAAAATCAGAATTAAGAGAAATAAAACACAACCCATCTTCACTATGCATTCTTTGTATGTCTGTCATCATCACTCAGTTTGCAGTTCAAATTCCACCTCCTATAGAGGACATGAATACTGTCATTTATTTATTCTTTTTATTGTACTAGTTACTAATACACTAGTTACTAGTATTCTATGATACTAATATTTAATACTCTCTAGACTGACCTATGCTTTCAATTTTGGTTGCATTATATATGTTTTTTGGTATACTCTTTCTACAGTTTAAAAATAAAATAATTAGTATACAATATTATATAGTACAAAGCAAACCATGAAAAATGGTATTAAGCAAAAAATAAATCTGTCCATCCGTCACCAGAGTCTCCCAGTGCTACTTCCCAGAGGTAAGCCCTGTTTTCTGTAACTTAAGATTTTTCAAACATTTTTGCAAATACAATCATATGCACATACTGTATATGCATATGTGTTTATGTCATTAGTGTTTGTTAACATTTGCCTTTTACTACTTAGTATCTTTATGTACTTTCCATACCAGTCCATAAAGATGTAACACATTCTAAATTTTCTTCATTACGCATGATTTAGTTTCCTAGCTGCCATCACAAATACCATAGAAATGGATTGGCTTAAGATAGATTGAGGTTTCAGATGTTTGAGATTATTTTATGAATCCTGAAAAGAGAAAGATTACGTTTTTAAACTATTATATTTCTGTGGATGTGATACCTTTTGATTGCATTAAATTTGGTTTGGGACCTTTGATTAGAATACTTGATAAGGTTGCTTTTGGGCTTTGAATTGGACTATGTAAGTGGGGTGTGATTCATGTTAAGTCTTTGCCCTTTGCTGTGTCTGATAAAAATGGAGACAGAGAGAGACACACACAACGAGACACAGAGAAAAAGGAACCTGCCATATTTGATCCTACCATGTGAGGAAGGATTAGAAAATTGCTTAAGCATGAAATCCCCAAGAGGCTTGGTCCGTCAAGAAGCTCAAGAAAGACAAGTCCTATCCTTGACAGCTTATGGCTGAACTCTGGGAGCTGGGCTTTGAGAGATGGTATATTCTGGAGGGGAAGGAAGAGACCTTGGCAGAGATTGGTAGCAAATTTCACCATGTGGCAGGAGATTTTGGTGAGAAAGCATCTCTGATCATCCCTGGGTTTGGGTTTTTCACAGGATTGGAACTGCAAGATCTCACTCCAAATAAATCCCCTTTAAAAAAATCCAACCCATTTCTGGTACTTTGCATAAACAGTATTTTGGCAAACTGAAACAAGAGTCTAGAAGGCTTGCTTCTTCTAGGGGTCTGTATCTTCTGGCTGGCCAGCATTCTTTGGCTTTTCTCTGTCAGTTACAGGGCAATGTCTTCTGATTTCTCTTCTGGCTTCTGTTAACTTCCAGTTTCTTGCTTCTTCACCAGGCTTTGCCTTCATAAAGCCTCCAGTAATAGGGTTAAGACCCAACCTCATTCAGTTGGGCCACACTAAAAATTACATCTTTGACAGTTTCTGTTTACAGTGGGTTCACACCCAAATGAATGGATTGAAATAGAAAACATGACTTTTTCTGACCACACTGAATTATATTCCTTCAAAAGGTACACTAAAATTAATACATCAAGCCCTCTTCATGTTGTGTCCAATCTTTGTCTATGACAAATAATTTTGCAATAAATGTCTGTCCTTTTGAATATGTGCAAGTGTGAGTTCTCAGAAGTAGAATTGTTGGGTCAAATTGTATATGCATTGTATTAGTCTGCCAAAGGGGTGCTGATGCAAAGTACCAGAAATGTGTTGGCTTTTATAAAGGATAATTATTTGGGGTAAAAGCTTATAATTACAAGGCCCTAAAGAATCCAAATTGAGGTTGCTTTTCTCACCAAAGCAATTGAAGCAAGATGATTGGTCATATCTGCCTGGTCTCTCCTTCCTCTGAAGATAATATAATCTAATATGCCCAGAGGAACAGACCAGTTTACAAACATAATCCAATATCTATTTTGGGAATTCATAAATAATACCAAACTGCTACACCTCTCATTCTTCTATTTTGTTTTATTGGTATAATAAAGGGTTTCAGATTCATATTACATTTACCCAGCACTTTATTCTACTGTATATACCTTCTTGGTTGAAAACTACTTTATGATTTTTTTCTTTCAGTTTTATGATCAGATTTTATGCTAAGAGATTATTGCAGTAGAATTTTTATTGCAGTATTAGTAATGCATACTTGTCTAATAATTTCTTAAAATGAAATCTCAAAGGATAATTTATAAATATAATATATTCTAATTTAAAAATATTTATTGTTAAAATATCAAGTAAAATGTGAAATTGTCAGTTTAAGCAAATTTTATCACTATTTGCTAATAAAATTGTATGAATTTTTTTTTTTTTTTGTAATTTTAAGCAAAGCTTTTTAAATTGCAAATGAGACACACTTATTTCACTTTTGACAATATGGATTTATTATACTGGCACACAGAGAAATTAGAAAACCATCTAAGCATTTCTACAGACAATAGAATTTCGTTGCTATCAAGACCAACAGATCTTATGGAGAATGAGAACGTGCCACGGCATCATTTGTGTTACATCTTGAACTCTAATTATGATTATTTGGGCCTGATAATAAGGAAGAGCTGAAATAACTGTGACTTTAACAAGGTAGAGGTTTTTACATTTGTTTGTTTTCTGTCTTCAGAGGTTATCTGAATTTGGTTCCAAACATTTGGGGGCACTGGTTCCTACTGCTCAGTGACGATTTGCTCAAGGCTTCCACACTTGTGGTCTGCTCATGTTCACAAGGTAGCTTTATATTTCCAGACCACTTGTCAGAATTCTAGAAAGCATAAAAGAGAAGGGCCTAAGGGAGCTTGAATTCTGCTTGAATCATCCTACTTCTTACATGTCCCCAGAAATGACTTAAATTCTATATTAATGGTCACCTTAATTTTCAATAGATATTGGGAAATCTAATCATGTAAATAGGCTTTGCTTCTCTCCACAAGGCCAGATGTAGACTATCAGGTGAATGGCTTGTCTTTATTCCAGGGCCTTTTCTCCTTCCTCACAACCAAGCTCTCTTACTTCCCAGGGCTCCAGCTCAAGACTCCAACATCAAAATTTCTCCCTCTGTCCTTTGCCTTGCTTTTTATCTTCAATTCCCCACCCACCAAGGGGTGGGGCTCAACGTCATACTGATCTGAGCCAATCAAAGCCCCAATTATAACTTAATCAT
>JAKSZT010054444.1:0-10301 GCA_026826555.1 Tolypeutes matacus | reverse complement strand
ATAGAGTGGATGGGATTATCCTGATTTCAGCTGCAGGCTCTCTCCATTCCCTGGGATGGCCATTGTCCATCATCATCATCTCCTCACCAGGTGACTTGGGTGAGTCCATTGAGCTATAGATTAGGGATTGCAGCTCCACCGAGGTTCCAGGCGCAGCTGGCACATAGGCAGGCCAGAGGCTCCAGTCTCTGGAAGTACACCTTCAAACTCCAGCATCACATACAGGTTTGAATAGAAGGAACTGATGGGCCATGTGCAGGGAGGACTTATTTGAGTCCAACTCTGTCACTCTCAGGAGCACAGATTCCATAGTAGAGCCCACTGATAAGGTGTCAGTCTATGGAGCTATCCCCCCTTTTATAGGACCTGGGTGTCTCCAGAGCCCTCAGGAGTCCCTCTGTGTGGGGTGATATCCACTTTGGTGTTCTTTGAGATCCTACTGAGGTGTGCGTAAGCGTTACCTCTGGGATGACCTCCCGACTGTCTTTGAAGTCTCTTAGCCACTTGAACTCATTTCTCTTTACATTTTCCCCCTTTTATTCAAGGTCTTTTTCCAGTCATGTTGCCATTTGGCACTTGGTATTAATCCCTCATTGCCAGGGAGGCTCATCCCCAGGAGTCATGTCCCACATTGGGGGGATGGTAATGCATTCATATGCTGAGTTTGGCTTAGAGAGAGGCCACATTTGAGCAACAAGGAGGCTCTCAGATGCAAACCTTTAGGCACCCCATAACATAGGACAAGTTTCAGTTACAAGAGCATAGACTCATAAGACTAGTCATCAATAAAAAGAACCCAACAGTGGGCCATCCTCTTTTGCCAGATGCTGCCCCTGCACTTGGGGGACTGTTGCTGCTCCCATGTAGAATGTGGCAGAGCTCTCCAGGCTGGGAATTCAGCATTTCCTCATTTATTGAGTGATTGTCTATCCACCATGACCATGCCCCATCCCTCGATCACTTGAACAATTTTATATATCTTTCATGTATATTCAGATGAACTAACTCCCATGAATCCCCCATCCCAGACCCCCCCTCCACCAATGATCCTCTGCAGCCCTCATTGTAACCCTTCTGTGACCTAAACCTTTCCTTGAAGCTGAAGCCCATATAATAACCAAACACAATTAATAGGAAAATGAAATAAAAATGATAAGCTTAAATGCAAGAGATAAAATACAAGGAAATTCAGAAAAAAAGAACTAAAAATAAGATATAATTAATTGATTTGCACATTCAAAAAAGAAAATGGGAAAAAACAAAAGAAAAAAAAATTTTAATTATTATTATTATTTTTTCTCCTTATATCACTGCTTTATCAGATGTCCAGTGTATATCGTGACACCTTCCCCTTCTCATTCCCCAGTGTCTCCCAAATTTTCATTTAGTTTTCAAAGAAGTTTTAAGTCACAGCAAAGTCACACACAGAATACTAGAGATTCCGATATACCCTAACTCTCCCCCTTCCCCACTCCACATTAAAACTTTTTTTTTTTTTTTTGTGGATGGTAGCATTGTTATAACTGTTATACAGATGGTGAAACATAGCTACAAAACATTGTTAATGGTTTACAATATAGTTTACATTTTAGACGGTACAGTTTAATATTTTTTGATGATATTTACCATGTCCTGTGTCCATTATTGTAAAGTAATGAAGAACATTTCCCATGACCACTAAATACCTCCTGTTTGATCTTTTTTGTTCCTTCCTCTCTATCCCCCCTGGGGAATATGACACTCCCCTATCTTGGCTCATAGGATGACAAGATTCATAGTTACATGCCCTGGGTATTCTAATCTGCCCTTCCTAATCTACCCACCTGTTAACCCTGCACCACCAAACCCAGTAATATCTCTACCCACCTGTTGTTGCAGGTCAAGACCTGGGTCCGTGAAAATGGTGCCACGGATGAGAAAGAAAAAGACAAAAAGAAGAGAAACTGGGATCAGGGGACTCTCCATCTGATATGGAGAGAAGAGCAACAGAAATAAGACTGAATGAAAGAAAAGTTTCATTTTCAGGGTCCCTGTTCGGGCGCCATATATTGCCAGTCAGGGCCTGGGTCCGTGAAAACGGTGCTGCGGATGAGAAAGAAAGAAAGATCAGTCCCCTGATGCCAGTTTCTCTTCTTTTTGTCTTATTCTTTCTGACCGGCAACAACCTGTCCTATCCTTCAATATATAACTATACTCTATCACTTTACCATAGATTATGTCCAGATGGGTGGTGGCACACAACCTACACTTCTCTCTCTCTCCCTTGTTAAACTATCTTACAGACAGTGGTTCTCAGAGACTGTTGACTTTCCTCAGTTCAAATCAATGAGGTCATAAACTGTTCATCCTTCAATGCCTGGCTTGCTTCACTCAACATAAGGTCTTCAAGATTCATCCATGTTATTCCATGTGGTAGCACTTTATTTCTTCTAACAGCTGAGTAATATTCCATTGTATGTATGTACCACATTTTGCTTACCCATTCATCTGTTGATGGGCACCGGGGCTGATTCCAACTTTTGGCAATTGTGAACAATGCTGCTATGAACATTGGTGTGCATATATCTGTTCGTGTCTTTCCTTTCAATTCTTCTGGGTATATACCCAGTAATGGAATTGCTGTATCATATGGAAGATCTATTGTTAGTTTTCTGAGGAATCACCAAACTGTCCTCCACAGTGGCTGGATCATTCCACAATCCCACCAGCACTGGATGAGGGTCCCTATTCCTCCAGATCCTCTCCAACACTTATATTCTGCTGTTTTTTTAATAGCTGCCATTCTGATGGATGCAAGATGGTATCTCATTGTTGTTTTGATTTGCATTTCCCTAACAGCTAGCGATGTTGAGCATTTTTTCATGTGCTTTTTAGCCATTTGAATTTCTTCCTTGGAGAAGTGTCTTTTTAGGTCTCTTGCCCATTTTTTAAATGGGTTGTTTGTCTTTTTATTTTCGAGGTGTAGGATTTCTTTATATATGCAGCATATTAGGCTCCTATCAGATATATGGTTGCCAAATATTTTCTCCCATTGGGTAGGCTGCCTTTTTATTCTTAATAACATCCTTTGAGGTGCAGAAGTTTTTAATTTTGATGACATCCCATTTATCTATTTTTTCTCTTGCTGCTCATGCTTTGGCTGTGAAGTTCATGAAATGATTTCCTATTACAAGGTCCTGTAGATGCTTCCCTAACATTATCTTCCAAGGTCTTTATGGTCTTGGTTCTTATATTTAGATCTTTGATCCATCTTGAGTTGATTTTTGTATAAGGTGTGAGATGGTGTTCTTCTCTCATTCTTTTGGATATTGATATTCAGTTCTCCAAGCACCACTTGTTAAAGAAGCCCTTCTCTCCCAAATGAGTGGACTTTGTGGCCTTGTCGAATATCAGATGACTGTTTATGCGAGTATCTATATATCAGAACTCTCAATTCGGTTCCATTGGTCAGTAGGTCCTTCCTTGTGCCAATACCACACAGTTTTGATCACTGTAGCTTTGTAGTATGTTTTAAAGTCAGGTAATGTGATACCTCCAACTTCATTTTTCTTTTTCAATATGTCTTTGGCAATTCGGGGCCTCTTACCTCTCCAAATATATTTTGTGGTTAGTTTTTCCAGTTCCTTGAAAAATACAGTGTTGATTTTTATTGGGATTGCATTAAATCTGAAGATTAATTTGGGTAGGATAGACATCTTGGTGATGTTAATCTTCCTATCCATGAACAGGGAATATTTTTCCATTTATTTAAATGTTCTTTGATTTCCTTTAACAGTGTTGTGTAGTTTTCTGTATATAAGTCTTTTACATTTTAGTTAAATTTATTCCTAGGTATTTGATTCTTTTAGTTACTATTGTAAAGGGTATTTTTTTCTTGATTTCCTCCTCAATTGCTCGTCATTGGTGTACAGAAATGCTACTGATTTTTGGGCATTGATCTGTAGCCTGCAACATTACTGAACTCCTTTATAAGCTCTAGAAGCTTTGTTGTAGATTTCTCAGGGCTTTCTATGTATATGATTATGTCGTTTGAAAATTATGAAATTTTTCTTTTTCCTTTCCAATCTGGATGCCTTTTATGTCCTTTTCTTGCCTCAGTGCTCGTGCAAGTACTTCTAAGACAATGCTATATAGGAGTGGTGATAGTGGGCATCCTTGTCTTTTTCCCGATCTCAGAGGGAAGGCTTTTAGGATTTCACCATTGAGAATGATGTTAGCTTTGGGTTTTTCATATATATGCTTTATCATGTTCAGAAAGTTTCCTTCTATTCCTACCTTTTGTAGTGTTTTTATCAGGAAAGAGTGCTATATTTTGTCGAATGCTTTTCCTGCATCTATAGAGATGATCATGTGATTTTTTGCTTTCAATCTGTTTATGTGGTGTATTACATTGATTGATTTTCTTATATTGAACCATCCTTGCATACCCGGGATGAATCCCACTTGGTCATGGTGTATAATTCTTCTGACATGTTGTTGAATGTGATTAGCAAGGATTTTGTTGAGGATTTTGGCATCTAGGTTCATTAGAGAAATTGGTCTGTAATTTTCCTTTCCTGTGGTATCTTTGTTTGGTTTTGGTTTTAGGGTAATGTTAGCATCGCAGAATGAGTTAGGCAATATTCCTTCTATTTCTATTTTTTGGAAGAGCTTAACTAGGTTTGGTGTTAGCTCTTTCCGGAATGTTTGGTAGAATTCAGCTGTGAAGCCATCTGGTCCTGGGCTCTTCTTGGTTGGGAGGTTTTTGATGACTGAGTCTATCTCTTTACTTGTAATTGGACTGTTGAGTTCATCAATTTCTTCTTTCTTCGATGTAGGCTGTTTGTGAGTTTCTAGAAACTTGTCAATTTCCTCTAAATTATCATTCTTGTTGGCATATAATTATTCAAAGTATCCTTTTATGATACTCTTTATTTCTGTGGGGTCAGTAGTGATATCCCCTTGCTCATTCCTTATTTTGTGTATTTGCATCTGTTCTCTCTTTTTCTTTGTTAGTCTGGCTCAGGGTTTATCAATTTTATTGATATTCTCGAAGAACCAGCTTTTGGTTTTGTTGATTGTTTCTAGTGCTTTCTTATTCTCTATTTCATTTAGTTCTGCTCTAATCTTTGTTATTTCCTTCTTTCTACTTCCTTTAGGTTTAGTTTGCTGTTGTTTTTCCAATTCCTCCAAGTGTGCTGTTAGTTCTTCAATTTTAGCTCTTTCTTCTTTTTTAATATAGGTATTTATGACTATGAACTTCCCTCTCAGGGCTGCTTTTGCTGCATCCCATATATTTTGATATGTTGTTTTGTCATTTTCATTAGCTTCAAGGTAGTTACTGATTTCTTTTGAGATTTCCTCCTTGACCCACTGTTTGTCTAAGAGTGCATTGTTTAGCTTCCATATCCTTGTGCCTAACCTATTTCTCTGGCAATTAGTGATTTCCAATTTCATTCCGTTGCGGTCAGAGAAATTACTTTGTATAATGTCAATATTTCTGAATTCATTGAGAGTTGTTCTGTGGCCTAGCATGTGGTCTATCTTGGAGTATGATCCATGTACACTCGAGAAGAATGTAAATCCTGCTGTATTTGGGTGTAGTGTTCTGTATATGTCTATTAAGTCCAGGTCCTCTAATGTTTTGTTGAGAGCTTTTATTTCTTTATTGATTCTATATCTAGATGTTCTGTCTAATGATGATAATGGTGTATTAAAGTCCCTTGCTATAATTGTAGAGGCATTTATTTCTCCACTTAGTTTTTCCAGAATTTGCCTCATGTATTTTGGGGCAACCCAGTTAGGTGCATAGATGTTTATGATTGTTTTCTCTTCTTGAGAGATTACCACTTTTACTAATATGTAGTGTTCATATTTGTCTTTACAATAGTATTGCATTTAAAGTCTGTTTTGTCAGATATTAGAATAGCTACTCCTGCCCTTTTGTGGCCATTGTTAGCTTGTAAAGGGTTTTCCAGCCATTCACTTTCATCCTCCTTGAATCCTTGGGTCAAAGTTGGGTTTCTTGTAGACAGCATATAGATGGATCATATTTCCTTATCCATTCTGCCAATCTGTGTCTCTTGATAGGTGAATTTAGTCCATTAACATTCAGTGTTATTACTCGTAACGAATTTCTTACTTCAGCCATTTTTTCTTTGGGTTAATGTATGTTATATGTTGTTTTGTTTCTGTTTTTGTCTTTTTAGTTGCTTTTAAACTCTCCTCCATCTTTCTCTCCCTTGTTTTTTCCTTTCAACTTGTAGAGTTTCCTTTAGTATTTCTTGAAGTGCTGGTTTCTTATTGACATTCTCTCTTTATTTCTGTTTATCTGTGAATATTTTGAACGCTTCCTCATTTTTGAATGCCAATTTTGCTGGATAGATAATTCATGGCTGTAAGTTTTTTTTTTCTTTTTGTATTTTGACTATGTCCTACCACTGTCTTCTTGCCTCCATGGTTTCAGCTGAGAAATCAGCATTTAATCTTATTGTGCTTCCCTTGTATGTGCTGGTTCTCTTTTCTCTTGCTTCCTTGAGTATTTTCTCTTTGTCTTGAGCATTGGACATTTTGACAAGTATATGTCTTGGAGTTGGCCTGTTGGGTTTTATACTATTTGGGGTGCACTGTGCTACCTGGATCTGCACACCCATCTCTCTCTTAATAGGTTTAGGAAGTTTTCAGCCATTATTTCCTTCAACATTCCTTCTGTTCCCTTCCCCTTCTCTTCTTCTTCTGGGATGCCCATAATGTTATGTTTGTGCATATTGTGTTTTCGGTTAATTCCCTGAATCCCTGCTGGATTTTTTCTATCTTTTTTCTATCTGTTCTACAATCTGTTTGATTTCAAATGTATTGTCTTCCACATCACTAATTCTTTCTTCTGCCTGTTCAAATCTGTTGTTATGTGAATCCAGCATCTTTTTGATTTCTTGGATTGGGCCATTGGTCACTATCATATCCATTATCTTTTTTGGCATTTTTACACTTTCTTCAGTATGTTCTCCCAGTGTCTTCTTTATATCCTTAATCTCTTCCTTAACTTCATTACGTTGGTCCATGATATTTGTTTGGAAAACTTTGATTAGTTGTTCGATGTTCTACATCACTTCCTTGTTTTCAGTTTGTTCATTGGTATGGTCCATGTTTTCCTGTTTCCCAGTATGGTTTGTAATTTTTTGTTGCCCTCTAGTCATCATTTTTTCTTGATGAATTTATTCAGTTCATTGGCTTCTCTCTCTGCTCTAGAGTTTTGTTTAGTTGGTGGTTCTCTGTGTGTGTTAAGTTTTTCTTTTACCATTTTTCTTCTTATTTTACTTCCTTGCTTATTTCTATGTTCCCTTGAAGGCAAAAGATTAGGGACAGAGGAATTGAAAGATGTGAGAAAGGAAGAAGGTTAATAATAATATTGATAAAATTTAGAAAAGGATCCAAATTAGACTTAATGAAATGAATATTTAACTCATGTAGGCAGTGTAGAGTAATAGGAAAAAAAGTGGAGTACCTAGAATGGACTGGGAAACCAAATAGAGGAATATATATATAATGATTTAGAAGGCTAGAATTATGAGGAGGGAGAGAAAGAGTGAAGAAAGAGCTGAAAGAAAAGAGTTAATAGTAATAACAAAAAGAAGAAAACCACATAGATAGAATAGAAATTGACATCCTTGAATTGTGGGCATATGAAAAAATGTTGTATTTAATAGCCACAACAGAAAGCTGAAGGCAGAAAGATGAAGGAATGATAAGTGATAATTTGGAATACAAAATCAATATAGACAGAGAATGGGAAATTACAGAAGAAGAAGCACAGCAAAGAAGAGACAAGCTAGCAGCACCTAATTTAAAAAAATGAAAGGAAAAAAAAAGGGGGGAGGAAAGAGGAAAGAAAAGAAAGAGACAACAAATAAACAGAGAAAAACCAAACAACCGCACAGGAAAGCAGTCAAACAAAATGGAGGAGGATCAATGTTCCACTAGGGTCCCCGGTGGATGCTCTCAGCCTGCTTGTGTTTATCAATCAATTTCCCCACAGGATTCTATATGCAGGTCCTGAAGCAGCTTTTAGCTATTAAACTAAATTAAAAAGAATTTATTTTTCATTTATTAAGTGACCGTCTTTTTTTTTGGTGAAATACAGGACTCAAAATAAGTCCTCCTCTAGACCATCCCTCTCAGGAGGGGACCCTAACTGGGCTCGTGGAAACTAATCAAGCACTTTACACTTCCTGGACTTCCCAGGGTAGCTGAAGCTCTGATGTTAGTCAGTGCAGAATGCTAAAAACAGCTGACCCTGCCCCTTCTGGATTCGAGCCCCAGAGTCACCGAGCTGCTGGTAAATCAGGTTTCCTCAGCAGATTCACCTCTCCCCTTAGCCTGGCACTGTTTCAAGCTAGCTTATTTGCTCCCCAAAGCTATGAGGGGGTCCAGGCTGCCAAATTGACAGCAAAAAAAATTCCCTCCCTGTCCTCCACCAGAACCCTTCCTCTCTCGTAGAGTGCTCCTTCTCCCCGGCTCCACGGGCCCTGGGGCTTCTTCCTGGGCAGCTAGGCAAATCAACTCCCTCAGCAGATTCACCCCTCCCGTCCGCTGGGTGCCAATTCACTGCATCTGTTTTGTTCACCCAAGCTGCAAGGGGCTCCAGGATACCTAATCCCCAGAAAATAAAGCTCTCTCGCCCCTTTGCCAGAGCCCTCCCTCTCAGAGAACACCCCCTCCCACCAGGCCTCTAGTCGTGGCTCCAAACGGCTTTCTTTTTTCCCTAAGGGTAGGGCTCAGCCGACTGTGTTAACCACCACAGGCAGGCTTAAAACTCAAGAATCTCTACCGATCAGTCCACACCATCGATCTGCGCAGATAGATTTCCCAAGCTTCTCACTCCATGCGCCCACAGCACAGACCACCAGGCAGGACCCAGTCCACAATCCATCATGTTCTGGGAGCTCTCCATGAGTGCCCTCCTAAACTGATGCCATCTTGCTTCTCTCCCCCCTCCAATATTTTAATCTTACATTCTCTGAGAAACCAGAGTGCAGAAGGAAGAAATAAAGCCCTCTCCACCTGCACTTCCCACACAATCGTGGTCACCTTATTCTTGGATCCATGTATATTCAAATACACTCGCCCTCCAACCACATTTACTGTGGCAAGATGGTGGCCAACTTTTACATGATTTGTACATCCTTTCTCAACTTCATGATTACACTTTGAGGAATTCAGAAGTCAAAAATTCCATGAGAAAGTTGGTGTAACAAACTGTAATTTGAGGTGGCAAAGAGTGGAAGACTCCACTTGCTAATTCTGAAACTGTTTAAATACAATTAATTGATAGAGCAGAGAAAATGATCACATTCTGATGTAAGAAATATAATTCCCTCTCAGTGAGACTTTTGGGGAAATAAATAGATTTAGCACAATACAGACACATTTATTTTAAGCTGGTATCCCATAGAGTTATAGAATATGAATTGCACCAAGATTTGTGGATGCAAATGCCCAGTATTAATCCTGTTCTCTGCAGTGCAACTTGTTAACCAGAGCTTGTTATGCTTATAATTTTACCTCCCTTTTTGTACAATATTCTGGTTTGGATATCTCATTTCCATGTTTCTACTCCATGTCTAATATTTGTACCTGATTTCTGCTTTATGTGGTTTTTGGTAATTCAGTTATGACATTTCTGAATCTAGAAATTGATTTCTAGCTCAACATTCAGCCAAAGTCACTGTAGGAGGACCATAAATTTTGATAATTGAGCCCTTATTTGATGCTTGGTTTTTTTTTGTAACATCCTTAAATGTGGCTTTTATCCTCATCTAACTCATAACCAGTTTTTTCAAATAAGGGCAAACATGGCTATCATGAACATTCATTATTTGGAGCCATAATCCCTCATGTTTCAATAGGTTTTAATAATCATATTAATCATTGTTCATTTATAAGTTTTATTACTATATACTATTTTTTAATTTAAGACAACAGACACTACAAAATTTTTGCTTGGTGAATTTGTGAAAATTTTGTAAAATTGTGAGAGTTATAATAATCAACACTTCATGGATGCAATTATGGATATGAAAAAGCAAAAACTGATATATAAAAAAGAACCATACATTACCACATAACATATGTGTATAATCTATCTGAAGATAGAATTAATTAACTGAAGTGAACACATAATAGAGAATATCGAGGAGGTAAATATTCTCTTTAGGTATCAGGCGCAATTTTTTTTTTTTTTTGACAGTTAATTGTTTCACTGATTAACAATGAGACCTACTGGCCAGTCTGCCTGACAGGTGCTCTTCTGTGTTAAGAGGGAT
>JAKSZT010054443.1:16390-35463 GCA_026826555.1 Tolypeutes matacus | reverse complement strand
CAAATCAAGCCTGAAAGAAAGGAAGCCAATATTCAAAATACTGTGTTGTTTTCTGAACCTACTCCAATGATTTATTTTCAGCATATGTGTCACCTCAATTTGAGGTGTCTAACTAAAGCAAATACCACCACCGATGCCAAGCCAGCTTCTCTTCTTTTAAGGTTTAGGTTTTGCCCAGTATTCCTGATACATAGAATAGCCCATACCAACTGTCATTGCTCCCACAACGAAGCCTTGGGCTGCCACACGCATGTGGATCAGGTGAACGGACATTTTTGTGTTTCCCCTGCTCTTCAGTTTGTATAATCCATATGCAACTATTGCTGCAAAACCCGCCATACCAATGGGGACAAATGGTGCCTCTCGAGCTTTTCGGATAAGTTTAGATCCCTGATCTTCATCGTATGAAGACAGAGAAATATCTGTGTCAGTTGACATAATGATTGGTTGAAGAATCTTCCACCAGCGACCGCTGCTCCGGGGTGCCCACCGGCTTCTGCTGGGAGATTTTTGATGACGGATTCAATCTCCTTAATCGTGATTTGCTTGTTAAGTTCTTGTATTTCTTGTAGCATCAGTGTAGGTAGGTTATGCTTTCCTAGAAATTTGTCCATTTCATCTAGGTTGTCTAGTTTGTTGGCATGTAGTTTCTCATAAAATCCTCTTATGATTCTTTTTATTTCTGTGAGGTCATTTGTAATTTCCCCCCTTTCATTTCTGATTGTATTTATTTGCATCTTCTCTCTCTTTTTCTTTATTAGTCTAGCGAGGGGTTTGTCAATTTTATTGATCTTCTCAAAGAACCAGCTTTTAGTTTTGTTGATTTTCTCTTTTGTTTTTCTGTTCTCATTTTCATTAATTTCTGCTCTAATCTTTATTATTTCTTTCCTTCTGCTTGCTTTGAGATTGGTTTGCTGTTCTTTTTCTAGTTTCTCTAGTTGTTCAGTTAAATCTTTGAGTTTAGCTCTTTCTTGTTTTTTAATATAGGTATTTAGGGCTATAAATTTCCCTCTCAAGACTGCCTTTGCTGTATCCCATAAGTTTTGATACATTGTATTCTCTTTTCATTTGTCTCAATATATTTACTGATTTCACTTGCAATTTCTTCTTTAACCCACCGAATATTTAGGAGTGTGTTGTTCAGTCTCTACACATTTGCAAATTTCCTTTTTTCCTGTCTGTTATTGATTTCTAGTTTCATTCCATTATGATCTGAGGAGGTGCTTTGTATAGTTTCAATCTTTTTATATTTATTGAGAGCTGTATTGTGATCTAACATGTGGTCTATCCTGGAGAAAGATCCATGGGCACTTGAGAAGGATGTATAACCCGCGGAGTTTGGATGCAGTGTTCTGTATATGTCTGTTACGTCAAACTCATTTATCATATTGTTCAGGTTCTCTGTTTCCTTGTTGATCTTCTGTCTAGTTGTTCTATCTAATGATGTGAGAGGGGTGTTGAAGTTTCCAACGATTATTGTAGAAATGTCTATTTCTCTCTTCAGTTTTGCCAGAGTTTGTCTAATATATTTTGGGGCACCCTGGTTAGGTGCGTAGATATAAATTTATATCTGTTATATCTTCCTGGAGGATCGTCCCTTTTATTAATATATAATGGCCTTCCGTATCTCTTATCGCTTTTTTGCATTTGAAGTCTGTTTTGTCTGATATTAGTATAGCTATCCCTGGTCTTTTCTGTTTACTATTCATGTGGAGTATATTTTTCCAACCTTTTACTTTCAGCCGGTTTGTATCCCTGGGTCTGAGGTGAGTTTCTTGTAAGCAGCATATGGATGGCTCATGTTTTTTTATCCATTCTGTCAGCCTGTATCTTTTGATTGGGGAATTTAATCCATTCACATTCAACGATATTACTGAAAATGCACTATTTATTTCCTCCATTTTATTCTTTGGTTTTCATATGTCATCTTAATTTTTTTCTCTCTTTTTACTCTTTTGGTTTTTCTTTCTGCTTTTCTTTCTTCTATACTCTCCACCAAGCCTCTCTCTCCTGTCTTTTTTTTTTCAGGTTCTAAGGCTTCCTTTAATATTTCCTGCAAAGGTGGATTCTTTTTACAAACTCTCTTAGTTTCAGTTTGTTTGTGAATACTCTATACTCACCTTCATATTTGAAGGACAGTTTTGCTGGATAAAGAATTCTTGGCTGGCAGCTTTTCTTTTTCAATTTCCTAATTGTATCATACCACTGTCTTCTCACCTCCATGGTTTCTGAAGCGAAATCTGCACTAAGCCTTACTGAACGTCCTTTGTCCGTGATCGTTTGCTTCTCTCTTGCTGCTCTGATAATTTTTCTTTATCTTTTACATTTGACATTCTGAATAGTATGTGTCTTGGCGTAGGTCTATGTGGATTTATTCTCATTGGGGTACGGTCTGCTTCTTGGACATGTAAGTTCATTTCTTTCATGAGAGTTGGGAAATTTTCAGCTATTATTTCCTCAAATACTCTTTCTGCCCCTTTTCCTTTCTCTTCTCGTTCTGGAACTCCCATGCCACGTATGTTGTTGTGTTTTGTGTTGTCATTCAACTCTCTGAGCCCCTGCTCAATTTTATCCATTCTTTTCTCTTCAATTTTAGCTACTCTGTCTTTGGTATCACTTATTCTTTCTTCTATCATTTCAAGTCTGCTTTTGTATGCCTCAAATGAGTTTTTGACTTCACCTATTGTGTTTTTCATTCCCATGAACTCCGTTACTTTTCTGTTCAGGATTTCATATTCTTCTTTGTGTTCGCTCAATGTCTTCTTGATGTCATTTATCTCTTTAACTATATTTTCTTTCATCTCATTAATTTGATTTTGGAAATTTGTGCTCTTCTCACTGATTAGTTCTCTCAAATTCTGCATCTCTTCTGGGACTTTGCTGTATTCCTTTTCTTGGGCCTTGTCTTCTATTTTCTTAGTATGGCTCGTAATTTTTTGCTGGTGTTTAGGCATCTGGTTAGGTTGTATTTTACTTAGATGCTCTATCTCCTTCTCTTTTATAGGGTTTTAGTGGCAGGAGGCTGTGAGTTACCACAGCTCTTTGATTTTTGGCTCAACCTTGATTGTTAGGATTGTTCTGCTGGTTGCTCAAAACTGGGCACTGGACCCAGTAATTGGTTGTAGCGTCATTTCCTAGGGCCTTGGGCAGGGAGGCTATACAGGCCAGGAAGAGCCTCTCTTACTTATTAATTTTCTTATGTGTACTTCCTTGGTCTGCCAGGAAATGGCGCTCGTTGGCAGCTCTCAATTCAATGCCTGGTCGGAGCGTATTTGTTGTGACTCAGACCAGAGCAATGTGATAGAGCTTCCTGTCTGGGAAGAGCCTTGTAATTCAAACTTTCTGAGACAGTTGAGCAGTCTTCTCTGGTAGCCCCCTCCCTTTTCCCAGCTAGGAAATATTTCCTCTCCCCTCTGAATCCTCAACAATCAGTCCCTGTTAGTACAGGAGGAGATTGGGAGGTTTGTATATCTTTAGCCCCTTGCAGGCTCCAAGGCAAACAATGGCGCAGCCCCACCCAGCCTGGAAGGGCTCTCGGGACAGGGCAGACCAAACCTGGGAGTCCAAAGCAGGGTCAGCCCCAGGCTCTCTCTCCCCTCTCCTGTGGTGTCCTCAACAATTAGTCCAGGCTGGAAGAGCAGGAGGTTGCAAGGATCGGATTTCTCCAATCCTTCCTAGGCTCCCAGGGCAAACCGCCGTGTGGAAGGGTCCGAGGGGCTCTGCAGCCCAAATTTGCAGGTCAGAACCTGAGTCAGCCTAGGCTGTGTCCCTCTCTCTCCCCTTTCCTGGAGTGGCAGATCCCTGGAGCCCCCTTTATCTGTAGTCGCAGGTCCAGGCGCCCGAGAATTCTAAAGAGTGTGGGGGAGGGTGCCGGCAGCAGCAGCCGCCGCTGGTTCCAACTCATGGTTCTGTCATTGTGATTTCCCTCTTTTGTCCCTCTCTCCTCTAGGTGGTGTGCAGCCTTCACCTGCTGTCCTAAATCCTAGAAGATCTATTTCAGGGCTGTTTCAGCCTGTTCTCTAGCTATTTTTCTGGAGAAGAGATAACCATGTCTTACTAGTCCACCATCTTCCCTGAAGTCCCTCCTGCCTGATTTTTAAATTGTGATATTTGTGCTTTTGTTGTTGACTTTTGTAGTACCTTACATATTTGGGATGTTAAACTCTCATCATATATATAATTTATAAGTATATTTTCCTATTTTTCTAGGTTTTCTTTTTACTTTCTTGATAATGTACTCTTTTTGGGCGTCAAATATGGTATTTAAAATTTTTTTTTTAATTAAAATTTTTTTTATTTTTTAAAAGATTCTTAAATTACATAAATGTTACATAAAAAGTATAGCGGATTCCCATATGCCCCACTCCTACCCCTCTCACACTTGCCCACATTAACAACATCCTTCAATAGTGTGGTACTTTTTAAATAATTGATGAAAACATATTGAGCATTGCCACTCAGTGTGGATTATACTTTACATCATACTTTAAACTTTCTCCCACACATTTTTGTAAGTTATGGCAAGATATACAGTGGCCTGTATGTGTCATTGCAATGTCATTCAGGACAATTCCCAAGTCCTGAAAATGCCCCTGCATTATACCTATGTTTCCCTCTCCCTACCCCCAGAAACTCTAGTGGCCACTGCCTCCATCAATGATGTAATTTCTTCTGTTGCTAGAATCACAATAAGTCTATAGTAGAATACCAGTAAGTCTACTTTAGTCCAGAGTTCATTCCCTAATCCTGAGGATTCTGGCATGGTGATGTCCACTCCTCCTCTAACTGAGAGGGAGCTTCAGTCCCACAGGGCAGATGGATGGGACTGCCTTGCTTGCAGTTGTAGATTCTCTTGGTTTTTGGTGTGGTAGTTGTCCTTCATCCCTGATAATGTACTTTCATGCACAAAAGTTTTTAATTTTGATGAAGTCTTGTTCTTTTGATCTTAGGGGGAGATCTTTCAGTCTTTAGCATTTAGTTTAATCTTAGCTGTGGATTTTTCATCAATTCACTTTATCATATTGAGGAAGTTCCCTTCTATTCCTAGGTTTCTGAATGTTTTTTTATTATGAACGGGTGTTGGAATTTTTCAAAAGCATTCTCTGAGTCAATTGAGGGGATTATGTCTATTTCATCTATCATTCTATTAATGTGGTTATTACCTTGCCTGATTTTTGTCTTTCAATTGTGGGAAAATATACATAACCTAAAAGTCATTTTAACCTTTATCTGTTGGCAATACTGTGACATGAAGTACATTGACAATATTTTATAATGTTGACCACCATTTCCAGATTCTCTTTATCATCCCAGCCAGAACTCATGCCCCTTTAGCAATAACTCCTCTTCCTCCCCTCCCCATCCCCCTAGTAACCATCGCTCTGCTTCCTGTCTCTGAATTTCTTTCATGTGATAGCAATCATACAATATTTGCCCTTTTGTGTATGGCTTGTTTCATTCAATTTAATGTCCTCAAGGTGCAGCCACATTTTAGCATGTACTAGCACTTCATTCCTTTTTGTTCTTGAATGATATTCCATGTGTAGGTGTATCTTATTTATCCTTTCATGTGTTGTTGGACTGTTGGAGAATTTCCACCTTTAAGCTATTCTAAATAATGCTGCCATGAATATTGGTGAGCAAATACCTGGTTGAGACCCTGCTTTCAATTCTTTGGGGTATATACCTAGGAGTAGAATCTCCAGCTTATATGGTAATCCTGTGTTTAATTTTCTGGCTGCACCATTTATTATCTCATCAACAATAAACAAGGGTTCCCTCTTTCAACATTCTCAAAAACACTTATTACCCTTTTTTTTTCTTTCTAAACAGCCATCTAGATTATGTGTAGTGGCATCTCATTTGTAATTTGGTATCTTATTTTCATTTCTCTAATGGCTAATGATGTCGAGCATCTCTTTATGTGTTTATTGGTCATTTGTATATATTTTTGGAAGACATGTCTACTCAAGCCCTTTTTCCCATTTTTAAATTGGGATGTTTGTCTTTGTTGAGTTTTGGTAATTCCTTATATTTTCTGTGTATTATACCATTATCAGAAATATGGTTTACAAATATTTTTTTCCATTTGTTAGGTTTTCTTTTTACTTTATTGATAATGTCCTTTGGCTCTCAAATGTTTTTTTTTCAAATTTGACAAAGTCCATTTTAGCCATGTTTTCTTTTATTTGTAATGCATTGCCCTTCTTTCAAGATTGTTTTGCTTATCCAGTGCCCCTTATAGTGCTATATGAGTTTGATAATCAGCTTTATTATTTTTGCAAATGCTATCTGAAATTTTATAGGGATTGCATTGAACTTGTAGGCCTCTTTAGACATTATTGATAACCTTTTTTTTTTTTTTTTAAGATTTATTTATTCCCCCCACCACCATTGTTTGCGCTCACTGTCTGCCCTCTGTGTCTCTTCCTTGTATGCTCTCTGACTCTGCTAGTCGTCTGTGTGTTTTTTTTTAGGAGGCACCGGGAACCAAATCCGGGACCTCTCATTTGGGAAGGAGGAACCTAATCACTTGAGCCACCTCTGCTCCCTAGTAGTTGTGTCTCTCATGGTGTTTCCTCATTGCGTTATCTCTTGGCATCACCTTGTTGTATCAGCTTGATACACCAGCCCATCACGTCTACTCACTGTCTTATTTGTCTTTTTAGGGGGCACCGTGAACCGAACCTGTGACCTTCGGTGTGGTAGGCGGGAACCCAACTGCTTGAGCCACATCCACTTCCCAGTATTGCTATCTTAATAACGTCAGTCTTTCAATTCATGAACACTGAATGTATTAGCATCTGGGGAACTGGTACCAGGGCCATGGTTAAGGGTTTGGGGTTAGGGGTTTGGGCTTAGGGTGTTAGGGGGTTGGGGAGGTAGTTGGGGGTGGGGATTAGGCATTAGAGGGTTAGGGTTATAGGGTTAGAAGATTAGCGGGTTAGAAGGTTTAGGGTTTAATGGTTGGGGTGTAAATGTTGGGGGTTAAGGGTTTGAGTAGGTGTTAGGAGATTGTGGTAAGAGTTAGGGTTTGTCTTTGAGTGGGGTCCTAAAGTATATTCCCGTCTCCTGAGGTTGAAAGGAGTCTTGCTGTATAGAACCTGGTTTCTAGTGAAATCTATGTTTCTTGAGTTAAAGAGGCCACATTGTAATCACAGTCAGGAACTCCTGAGGTGTAGCCCAGAGTCATTACAGAAGGGAGATTGTCTTGGCGTCTGAGGTTTCCTGTCAGGGTCAGTCCACAAGTGTGAAGCGGACGGTTACTAGAGGAATACCCGTTTGGGGAGTAAGTGGGGAACAAACAGAGTGAGCAGTTACTGGGATTGGTTTCATTTGCTATATGGTCTGCTAGGAGGCTGAAGGAATTGTGCTTATGGCAGGAGTACATAGGCCAGAATAGGTAAAGAGGAGACAAGAGAAAATCATGGTGGAGGAAGGGTGTTGTTGAGGATGGAGAGTTGACATTTTTGTGGGTAGGGGATGAGTAACTAAATGCTTAGATAGATGGAGAGAGAAGAAAGACAGGGCAGCAGGTAAGAATATCTGGTCTTGTTCTGTGCCATTGGGCGAAAACTGACCACTTCATGACATCACCCACTTCTTCCAAAGGTCTGTGTGAAAACTGTCTACTTTAGCTGCCATCCACCTCTCAAGCTCCTGGGGAAGCTTCGTTTTGAGGTCTTCTCTTGGAGTGCTTTACCAGTCTGAATAGTTTTGAATTGTTTAAACTGTGAAACAAGGATCTAAAGTTGAACACCCTGTAATGTAACAGTAGTTTTAACTGAGTAAAACAGTGGAAGGTCTTCCCCACCTGGGTTCATGGTTAGTTTTTCATGGATGATGGTCAAAACACCAGGTTTTCTACCTGTGGGTCATGCAGCCCAGTTGGCCCCTGAGTGCACATGGGGAGGCTGCCCTAACTTGGTTATAGGAGTGGGTGTACTTGATTAGTGTCTGGCAGTACTTGAGGATGTCTGCTGGAGCAAAAATTTAGTCTTCTTCTAGTAGGGATTCATAGGGCCTTCTCATAGCTCTTCCTGTGATGGTTTCAAAGGGGACTAGACTGTGTGGCTGAAGGCCTAAAGTCTAAAGGTCAATAGATGGCACTGCTGACCAAGGTGAGTCCAGTTCTTCAGATAATTTAGCTAACTTAGAGTTTAGGATTTCATCAGCCCTATCAATAGCACCTGATATGTATGGATGATAAAGGTAATGAAACCTTTGGCTGATGTACGTGGACATTTTATTTCTTGTATGAATTTACCTGTGAAATGAGACCTCTTCCAATTTGAAATAGTAGAAGAGGTTTCCAAAGTGGAAGAATCCATTCAAGACACACTTTAGCAACTGAACTGCCATAGTACTTTTACAAAAGGAGGCTTTAATGCATTTGAAAAACATACAAAATCAACTACATACACATCAGTAGACTTGTGATTCATACCCATCAGTGAGGAGGTAAAGTGTAGTTAGGAAGCCCAAGGGTTGGGGTGATAAAGGTGATGATATAACACATTCCCATACGTGTTTGACTGGCGAGCCCTGAATTAATGCTGCCTTAGCCATGCAGCATAATGAAGTGAAACAGTCATGGAAAAATAGGAATACACAATTGGCAAAAAAATCCCATGAGACCCAAGAAACGTCCTAGCTAGTTTTTTTTGTTGTTGTTGTTAAGGATGGATATATTTCTACTATCAGGGTTTCTGTACCCCATATATGTCCAATATTAGTGGATTTTTACCCTCAAGAATGGGGACAATTGCATAATCAGTTGTTTAGTTCCTCAGGTTGATGCTAGGCTGGTGAGGTCTGAGATGATAGAGGATTTCTGGGAAATCAGGTAAAGCTGTTATAAAGAACATGTGCAATGGAGATGAGATGGGGACTTGTGAAATGAGGACTTTAGGGGAAAGCTGATCTTGACAACCCAATATATGAAACACTTTCCTCTAATAAATGCTGCATGGAGTAGGACTGAGAAGAAATTTAAGTTTGTCCTTGAGAGGCCCTCTGGAAATGTTAGGTGATTTAGAAAGTAAATTATGGGTTAAATTATCAAGGGTAAGGTTTGATGACTCCTCGAAAGGCAGTCAAGGAATGGATTGTTATCCAGCATTGAATGAGTTGCCCCGTGTCAGTGGGAAATCTGGAACCCTTTGACTTGTAAAGTAATTTCTCCCAACCAAATCAGAAGAAACCGAGGGGGGAGCGGATGTGGCTCAAGCAACTGGGCACCTGCTTCCCACATGGAAGGTCCCGGGTTCAGTTCCCGGTGCCTCCTAAAGAAGACGATCTGTAATGAGGCACAATGAGCTGGGAGTGGAAGTGGCTTAAGCATCTGGGCACTTGTCTCCCACATGGAAGGTCCTGGGTCGGTTCCTGGTGCCTCCTGAGGAAGACAAGCAGACAGACGGGGGTGGGGCGGGAGTGCTAAAAAAAAAAAAAAAAAAAAAAGAAATAACTGAAGGTACTGGGTAATTACTTCCACGGAGGGGCCTCAATACTCCTCTTGAGAGGGACGTTCCAGTCCTTTCTTTTCCGTTAATGTTTGTGCGGTCTTGGACCCAGCAGTTTTTTATTTGCAAGAGTGACATGTGTCCCAATCAGTGGGGACCCGACTTTTAGGGGCTTGTCTGACTCAAAATTTTCCGGCTTTTCTAATTGTTTATTTGTAAGGCCATGAGTTTGTGTTGTGTGATTTCTGTGTTCTTGGAGAGACAGTCTTCATAATGTTGGCGTTGAGTTTTAAGTTCATATAAGATCATGTTATGTTTCAGTAGTCATAATTTTACTTTTGCTTTCCAATATGGATGCCTTTTATTTAATTTTCCTTGCCTAATGGCTCTGGCTAGAACATCCAGTACAGTGTTGAAGAGGAGGGTGAAAGCAGGCGCTCTGGTTTGTTCCTGATTATAGAAGCCATGCTCCCCCAGCTGTCCAGGCTGGGAACACCCCCCTCCACACCTGCCCACACCTGGATGGGTAAATCCAGAGCAGGGGGTCCTGCACCACCTTGCAAAGACCCCCCTGGGCCACGTCCACCACCTGGGAGGCAGCGCCCCTTCTTCACCCTCTTTTCACTCCTTCCCCCCGTCTGCCCAGGCCTCCCTTGCTCTAGGGCTGCCTGGACCCAGGGCAAGGCCAGTCGGCCTGAGGAGGGCGGAGTGTGTAGGGGCGGAGACGCAGCCCAGTGGAGGGCCCGGGGCCTGGGGCCGAGGTGCTGACCAATGGCGAGCTCGGGTCATCCTGCTACAGGCCTGCTGGCAGCTGTAAGCAAAGTGTCCATTGGTGGGCCGAGGGCCGGGGTGGCTGCTGAGCCAATGTGAGGGGGAGGCGGGCGAGCTTTAGCTTGGACCCGCAGGGAATGCCGGGAAGCAGCCGCCATGCTGCCCTTCTGCCCTGACTGAGAAAGGGCTGAGGAGGACGGAGCTGCCCCCACTTCTCCTGCAGTATCTGCCCCGAGGTGCACCTCAGCCCCAGGCCTCCCCTTCACAGAGGGATCCTCCTCGCCTCCTCTTGTCCTCCTTGGCTCCAGGCTGCTCTCTGTTCTCCCCTTCCTCAGGACTGTGCTTTCCCCGGCAGACCCCATTTTTAGGTATCTAAGTTATGTGTTTTGGGAGACTATTGTTAAATGAATAAATGTTTATTTCATCTTGTTATATTATCCCTTTCATTAATATATAACCATCTTCTCTGTGTCTTGTAACTGTTTCTTTTTAAATATTTTTCTTTATTAGGTTGGTTTACAGAACAATGGAAAACACACACAGAGAACTCCCATAAACCACCCTGTTATTATCACCTTACATTGGTTTTGAACATTTGTTACAATTGATGACAGCACATTTTCATAGTTGTACTATTAACTGTAGCCCATGGTTTCAGTTATTGTTAACTGTTTGCGTAATATAGATCTGTGGATTAAAAAAAAATATTTTGTGTTGTAACAGTTTTTACCAATATTACTATATCCCCTTGAGTTCTCATTTTGGTACTAATTGCATGTAATATTTTTCCTTCCTTTCAGTACATCTTTTGCTTGAGTAAATTCAGTTAGTTTATTTTGCAGCTCCAAATTTTTTTCTTTTTATACTTTTTAAATATCTTTTTTGTTATGAAAGTTTTCTGTTTTCCCGATTTCCTCTAGTTTTTTCTATCTGGATTCACTTAGGTCATTGAAGAGGTTTAAGACAGGTTATTTAAAGACTTTTACTAATAGTTCTAATGTATGATCTACCTCAGGGATGTTTTCCGCGTTCTTTTTTTCTGTGAAAGGCTTACATTTAATTCTTTGTATTGTAACTTTTTATTGATTTCTGGACAATCTTATTTTTATGCTGTTTGGTTTTGTTGCTGTTTTTTGAAGTTTAGTTATTTGGCATGTGCGGTTAGGGTTAGGGTTTAGGGTTAGGATAGGGGTTAGGGGTTAGGGTTAGGTTAGGGTTATTGTTAGGTTAGGGTTAGGGAAGAGTTAGGGTTAGGGATTAGGGTTAGGGGTTAATTGTAGGGCTTAGGGTTTAGTGTTAGGGTTAGGGTTTGAGTTAGGGTGGTTAGGGTTAGGGTTTAGGGTTTAGAGTTTGGGGTTTTGGGTTAGGGTTGGAATTAGGATTAGGGTTTATGGTTTAGGGTTAGGGTAGTGTTAGGGTTTAGGGTTTGGGATTAGGTTTTGGGGTTAGGGGTTAGTGCTAGGGCTAATGTTTAGGGGTTAGGGTGAGTGTGAGGAGCTATGGCTATGGCTAGGTTTAGGGTTAGGGTTACTTGGAGGGTTAGGGTTACTCGGTCACTAGGAGTGAGGACCCCCCCAGAGCACGGGATGTGAGGACCTCCGATCACATTGAAGACGCCTCCAGCCTGCGGCTCCCGCTACAGCTCCTGAAAGTTCAGCCAGTCCGACGGGGAGGTCACTTCCAGGTCCGAGTAGTCGGGGCCCCCAAAGCAGCAGGACATGACCTTGCACACAGGCAGCTCTTCTGTCTGTAGCCTCTGCCCTAGATCAGGAGCTGTGGCTGCCTTTCTGCTCCTGCCAGGGCCAGCCTGACCCACCCACAGCCTCCCAGAGGGGCTCAGTCTCCACACCAACCAAGTGTCCAGAGGGGCCGACAGTCCAGTGCAGCCCATCCATCCAGGTGGCCCACCTGTCCAGTTGGCCTTGTTCTCCCAGGGGTCCCCCAGGGGTGCTGCCCCTGAGCCGTGGCTGTGTGGCCTCCTGCTGCCGTGGCCCCCTGCAGTATCTGCAAGCCACAGGCCTTGCCACATTTGCAAGCTGCAAGCCTTGCCTTAGCCTCGCCTGCGAGGCATAACCCCCTCCCCCGTTCCCCCCTTCCCTCTCTCCCACTTCCTTGTTCCTCCTCACCAATCAGAGCTCTCGCCCCAGTTATTGCCTTATTTGGACATGTTGGCCTTCTCCTCTAGCCTCCCAAATCTTCCCTCCACGCCCAGCAACAGCTTAGCCCTATCAGAAGACAGCACGCTTACCCCCGCCCAACTCTGCCTATAAAACTGCACAGCTCTCCCTGAATAAAGGTCTTACCTTCCAGCAAGCAAGTGAGTGGTGTCTCTTCATTTAGTACTGTCAGGGAGACCACAGGGCACCAAACGGCGACCCTGTGACAACTTCTCCTTAACCTCCGTGAAGACCAGGGAGCCGGGCCTGCGCTCTCCTGACAACTTCTTCACCCCCCCCCGCCGTTCCGGAGTGCACGCCGGACGGGCCACAACTAGCCAGTGTCGCCCCCCCGGGCTGCAGCAGGGCTGATCACCCTCAGGCCCGGGAACAAAGCGGCAGCCCCCTCTCCTCCATGTAGCAGCAGCCCCTTCTCTCCTGTGCTTCTCCCCCTCTCTTCCTGCTGCCTGTGACCACCCCCAACTCCAGCCACTTGAGGTCAAAGTTATTAGAAGGGGAGGGGACAGGAGTTGATCACACGTCCTTGGGAGCGCTGGGTCGGTGGGTGGGGCTGAGGGCCAAGGAGTGACCAGCCTGGCTGAGTGGACATCAGGACCCCAGGGAGCCGACGCACCCAGGTGCCCGCAGGTGCGTCCTAGGAAGGAAAGGCCTGGGCTGCCACCCGGCATCCACGGGTCACCCCCACCCACTCCCCCCTCCTCGCCGCTCGTTCGGGGCGTGGGCTGCGGGAGTGAGCGCTTACCAGTCTCAGGGTCCAGGCGGATGACCTTGACCCTGCCGAGCAGGCCACCCAGAGTGTCCCCACGGTGTCCACGCAGAGCCTGTGGGCATGTGGCCCTCCTCGTGCAGCAGGAGAGGACAGGCGCTGCAGCCTAGAGCCCAGAGCCTGGGGCACACAGCCTATGGCCACACTCCTCTCCAGAAGGGGTGGAGGCCCCCCCAGCACACACTGAGGCCCCCTAGCCTACCCTGAGCCCCCAGCACACACTGAGACTCCCCGGTGCACACTGAGGCCCCCCGGCCCACCCTGAGCTCCCCTGGCACACACTGAGACCCCTGAGCACACACTCAGAGCCTCCCGGGCACATACTGAGACCCTCGGGCACACAGTGAGACCCCCCTGGCACACATTGAGTCCCCCCGGCACACATTGAGGCCCCCCCAGCACACACTGAGACCCCCAGCACACGGGGCAGTCTGCCGACCCTACAAGCCCCTTCTGGCATCAGCTGCAGGTGGAAGACCAGTGTCCCCAAATCCAGCGGACCAGCTCCCCCCAAAGCTGAGACGTCTTCAGACATCTGCTTCCTTCTGTCAACCCGAGGTCCCCTCCACAAAGAGCCCCAAACCTGGCAGCCTTCTTGGGACAGGGCAGAGGGGGCAGTTCGAGTGAGCTCAGATTGCCCTGGGCCATTATCCACGCAGGGGACAAGGAGGCGCCTTGGACTAAAGTTCCTGGTGGCGTGTTCCTGCCCCAACCTCTCCGTGACCTCTGCCCTTCCCTACAGAGGGTGCTTGGGGCTCGCTGGTCCCTGCTTGTCGGCGCCTTTGTCCCCACCTCCTCCTGCCCAACCTGTCAGGACAAGCAGCTCAGCACCACCTCCAGGAAGCCCTCCTAGCTGTGTCCCAGGTACTTATCATTAAACAAAATTCTTTCCCAAGGGCTGGGAGGGCGAAGCACCATCAGCGAGCCAGTACTTCCACCAACCAGGGGATGGAACAGTCGGGTAAATACCCAAAGGACACGCTTTCCCTGGATGAAGCTTAAAGGCAGACGGAGCTTGTGCCCCTAAAACCCACAGAGCTCAGACACCCACATTTCCTGAGACGCTGGAGGAGCAATTTAAGTTTCCAGGCACAACCCACTGTTACTTTTGCAAAGCTTTTGTCATAAGGGTCCTGCCGTGTCTTCCTTCTCATTCATCTGAGTTTCTGCCCTGTCTCAGCAAGTTTGGGGGGTTGTTAATGGGTGGGAGGTTGAGGTGGCTGTAGAGGGAGTAGGAGGGGGGGGAGCACAGGAGGAGGGAGGGGAGGGTGGGGAGGAGGGAGAACGGGAGAGGAGGGAAGAGGGAGGGGAGGAGGGGAGGGGCTCCTTCCAGCGGCGCCGGTCTGCAGGTCGTAGTCGTGAGCCCGCACGGTGTAGGCCAGGCAGAAGGCCTGTGTAGGCCGCAGGTGTAGGCCAGGTAGAAGGCGCGGGGGTCCGGGGACCATCCCAGCCCTTTGGGAGGCTCCGTAGCAAGCGGTCGGTGTTCAGCGTGCACCGGCTGCCCTGTCCTAGCTCCCACACTCCCGGGCTGGTCGCCTCCGGAATGGTGCCAGGAGGTCAGCAAGCTGGACCCCTCCCGAGGATTCCGGGTGCTTCCACCCACTTGCTCGTTCCTATGACAAGCCACCCGCTCCCGCAAGAGGGAAAAGACGGCTCTGCAGACGGAGCCCGGCAGGCTGGGCTGCGCCCCCAGGAAGCCCGGGCTCGGGGGGGTCCTCACCGGGCAGCTGGGAGCGTGGCAGGTGAGTGGGCAAAAGATGCCCACAAATGCCGTGGCCGCGACCTGAGCTCGGGCCCATGGACGTGGGTCTTTGCAGAAGGAATTAAGTGCCGCCTCGAGGGGAGGTCCGGGCTGAATGCAAGGACAGCTCCTCATCGGCAGAGGAGAACAAGCTCAGGATGGAGAGGATGGGGGGCTACATGGGGATGGAGGCAGGGAGGGCGACGCGGTCACGAGCCGAGGCTGGGAGGGGCGGGGAAGGGCTCCCCGCAGGCTGCAGAGGCGGCACAGCTCTGCTGGCACCTTACTTGGGCCTGGGGGAGGGAGAAACTCCGGGGCTGGAAGCCCCCCTGGCTTGTGCTCTGCTCCAGCCGACCCAGGGCCACGTACGGACGCTGACGCCCCCCGTGGCCCCCACGACAGCGGACACTGGTCCACGGACACCTCAGGGCGCTGGTTTCCATGACTGGTTCTCCGACCAGCCCAGCCCGAGGGTCTTTGAGCTGCTGCCCCGGCCACATGGCTGACGGGGCGTTCTGAAGAAGCCGCGAATGCCTTAGATGGGGACTTGCGTCCACTACGATCTGGTTGACCGGGGGTCCTGCTGGGCAGCCGGGGCCCAGGAGGCAGGCTGGGTGAGAAGCCCAGGGCTCAGAGCTGAGCAGAACCTTCTGGACCGGCAGCCCCATGGGCACAGGCCGAGGCGACGCGGGCCCCACAGGAGGGCAGGGCCTAACCCTAACCCTGTCCCTCAGGCCTGCGGCTCGGCCCGACCCATGGCATGTCTGCAGGGCGGCCGAGGGGCACACGGGCTCGGGCCAGGCACCGGCGGATGAAGCCTCCCCCACGGGGCCCACCTTGCCGTTGTTGAACGTGCTGCTGGGCCTGTCCTGGCCGTCGCGGGCACCCACTCCACCTGCTGCGCCTGCCAGTCGAGGAGGCGACGCAGGTGCCGGCGGCCACCACCTAGGACCCTTTCTGGCACAGCGCCACGGAGCCGATGTTGCTTCCTGGGGAGAGGAGCCAGGTGGGGCCGAGGCTGCGGCATCTCCCCGAGGCCGCCTGCCCCCCGGGACGCGGCTATTGGAGGCTGGAGGCCCTTCCAAGCCCTCCTCCGCGTGCCTCCCGCTGACGACCAAGTCCACCCACCACGGCCCCAAATGGCCACTGGGCCCACTGCCGGGCCACCCACATTCTCCACGGTCTTGCCTGCACCTGTGGGTCAAGACAGCGCACAAAGAGGTTGGTGCCGTGGGTGAGCCGGCAGCAGGCCGCCCAGCGCAGAGCCCGCAGGTGCAGGCCTCTGTCTCCTTGTCAGTTAGGGGCTGGTGGTCTCTGCCTTGGAGTGTTTGACAGGGTGAGTGGGGGGTGCTGGAAGGCACAGCACCACTTCATAGGCTGTGGGAGCCCACGTGGGCAAGGGAGCCCCGTACAGGTGTGTGAGCTCCATATAGGTATGTGAGCCCTGTACAGGTGTGTGAGCCCCGTACAGGTGTGTGGGCTCCCCGTACAGGTGTGTGGGCTCCAGTCAGGTGTGTGAGCCCCACACAGGTGTGTGAGCCCCGTACAGGTGTGTGAGCCCCTTACAGGTGTGTGAGCCCCTTACAGGTGTGTGAGCCCCGTACAGGTGTGTGGGCTCCAGTCAGGTGTGTGAGCACCTTACAGGTGTGTGGGCTCCTTACAGGTGTGTGAGCCCCGCACAGGTGTGTGAGCCCCGCACAGGTGTGTGAGCCCCATACAGGTGTGTGAGCTCCAGTCAGGTGTGTGAGCTCCATACAGGGTGTGAGCACCTTACAGGGTGTGAGCCCCGCACAGGTGTGTGAGGCCCACACGGGTGTTAGGCATCTCTCAGCCCACAAGCAGAACATGGGGTGATGCTCAGAGACGCACTGTTTCAGTGGGCAGTGGGATGTGGGAAGATGATGGAATTTGTATTAATTTTCTGTCTGAACCTGAATCATGTTCCATATAATGGGGCCCGAATGCTTTGAAAGTAAGTTCAGGGCGGCGTCCAATGTAGGTCACACCTCTGGGGCTGACCATACGGGTGTACAGCTGGACGCAGCCAGCACTCTTCACCATGTGGCCACAGGTCAGCCCCTTGCTGACAGCACGTGCCATCCCAGAGCCAAAAGGGCCACTGCTGGAGGCCACGTGAGATCAAGGGGGCCTGGCTCAGCTGCCCTCGCCGCGCTGACCCTCCCGGTGACCACGAGGGGGACGACAGAGAGAAGCAGCCTCCCGGGGAACGTCCCTCTGCAGGGCGCTTCCCCACACTCTATTCAGGCCCACAGTCCTCACATCCCTGCAGGCAGGGTTAGGGTTAGGGTTAAGGTTAGGGTTAAGGTTTCATTACTCTTACATCTGCTTCAATACTTATTTTCCATTTTAAAAGTGTGATTGGTCTTTTTCATTTGTATTTCTCTAATGGCTAATGATGTTTAGCAACTCTTCATGTGATTCTTTTCTTTTCTTTCTTTAAGCTCTTTTATTTTGAAATAATTTCATATTTACAGGACAGTTGCAAAAATAATAGAAACTCCATACAGAAAACTGCAACGCACTCCCAGTTTCCTCGAGTCCCAAAATTGCCAAATTTAGTATGTTTCCACCTTTGCTGTATCATTCTATTTATCCTCTGTATCTATCTACCTATCTAGCTTTTCTGAACATTTGAGAACAGGTTGCACACATAGTACTTCTTTTTCTTTTCCTTTTCTTTAATAACATAATTTATTTAACCCAGCACTTACAAATATTTTTCAAACATCTAACAAATATAAAAAAAGTATTAATAAGCTCCTCAACATTCTTTGAAAACTGTTCTCTAATTTCTTCTTTTTTTTACTTTTTAAATTTTATTTTATTTTATTAAAAAATATATATATACTTTATTATAAAATGCTTAGATTACATACATAGTAAAAAAAATAAGAGGGATTCCCATGTTCCCCACCTCCCACACCTCCCATAACATCCCGCATAAACATCTTTCATTAATGTGGCTCATCACCTGCAATGGATATACACATCCTGGGGCTTTGCCACGAAGCATGGACCATAGTTCACATTGTAGACACCACTCTCTCCCACTCAGTTCTGCATGTTATATGCTGATGTAAAATGCCCTATATGTGTCATTGTAATGTCAATCAGGATAATTCCCAAGTTCTGAAAAAGCACCTGTATTACAAATGCTTTTCCCTTCCCTGCCCCAAAAGGGTCCAGTGGCCACTGGCTGCACCTCACTGTTGTAATTTCTTCCATTGCTTGAATCACATCATGTCTACAACAGAATACCATTAAGTTCCCTCTAGTCTATAGCTCTTTCCCCAAACCTGAGGAGTTTGGGAAGGTGATGTCCATTCCACCTCCAAGTGAGAGGGGTCTTGTATTCCACGGATACGGTGGATGGGATTTTCCGGCCTGCAGCTGCAGGCTCCCTCCATTCCCTGGGCTGACCGCTGTCCATCATCGTCTCCTCATCAGGTGACTTGGGTGAGCCCATTGAGCTGTAGAGTAGGAGTTGCAGCTCCACCGAGATTCCAGGCACAGTTGGCACAGGGATAGGCAAGAGACTCCAGTCCCTGGAAGGACACCTATAAATTCCAGCCTCACATATAGCTTTGAATAGAAGGGACTGATGGACCATGTGCAGGGAGGACTTATTTGAGTCCAACTGTCAGGCTCAGGAGCACAGATTCCAAAGTAGAGCCCACTGATAAGGTATCAATCTCTGGAGCTGTCCCCCCCTTTATAAGACCTGGCTGTTGGGAAACAGATGTGGCTCAAGAGGTTCGGCGTCCGTCTACCATATGGAGAGACCGGGGTTCAATCCCCGGTACCTCCCAGTAAAAAAAAAAAAAAAAACAAGACCGGGCTGTCTGCAGAACCCCCCAGGAGCCCCTCTGTGTGGGGTGATATCCACCTTGGTGTTGTAGGAGATCCTACTGAGGTGTGCGTACGCGTTAGCTCTGGGATGATCTCCTGACTCTCTTTGAAGCCTCGGAGTGGAATCTCGATACTTCTCTCATTGCTGAACAGATATTTCCATCTTGCATTTCAGCCACTGAAGAGATCGGCTGGACATTCTGAGAGAAGGGCTTTTTCTCAAGGTTCCCTGGCATAAACGAGCCCTCTGGATGTAGGGATCCCAACCCTGATGCATTGTGGAGCAA